>NMRB01001156.1:54865-82840 GCA_002633025.1 Notospermus geniculatus | reverse complement strand
CCCTGTCCCTATGCTAGCTAAGGGCCTGAGACAGCCCGTATTCTCAATAACAAAAGGATATCTCTTACCAAATAACTTGTTACAGGCCTACCATCACTTATAACCAAACTTATGCAACACTTTAAAACCTGATTGTCCTGAAGGAGTCAAGCATTTGCTTGAGACTTGCAAGTCAAGCACCTCAAGCAAATGCTATTTTTTATGAATATGATACTAAGTATAAGCACATGCTTCTGCTAAATTCTTGGTGAGATAGCAGATGCTAGCAAGCAGATGCTTCTAAGCACTTGCTAGTTTTTATGAATATCAGCCATTGTCACGAAAAACTAGGACACCAAATTCGTGGGAAAAGATTGCCAACAAAAAAAACATTGCTTAGTGCTTGGCAGCAATTACTCCATTCATTATCACCGGCAGTCCTAGGACTTGCAATCAGACTCTGCCAATAGATCTTGTAATCAGTTAGTCTGCCATGTTACCGTGATGCCTTCTGCTGTCTTTAATAGTAGGGCCTACATGTAGATTATCCTTGAAGTTGCTGACAGTACAAGCACAGGAACCTGTATCGTTGAAGCAGAAGGCCCCTAAAAGGGGTGCAAAGCACCCCAAAAAACACCCTTACTGACAGCACTTCTATTACGGAGTTGTTCCGTAATAGAAGTGTTGTCAGAAGGGTGCTTTTTTTGGGCACTTTGTGCCTTTTTGGGGCCTTCTGCTTCAACGATACAGGTTCCTGTGGTACAAGGTCCACTCTGTTCTCTCGGGGCAACTCTCCGAGACCGTATCTGACACTGTCAATGAATGTTTTCAATGTCTGTTGCAAGATTTGATAGAAATAAAGGTACGAACTATTTGGAGAGGAAGAAAACTAAGAACAGACTATGACCTGGCCTGTTGCAGCAACAGCCCAATTAATGCCAGCCATTACTGGGCACCCGCCTAGGACACCTTCAATTGGAAACTCGTGGCTTATAATCAACAACAACTCTCAGTTGTGAATTGGTGTGGTAGACATTGCCTTGAACTGAACAAGACACTGTTTTACGTGTCTTCGATTTTTTCTGTGCATCTTTCTACAACCGGCGGAATGCGACGTTTCAGCATTTTCATGGCCGCTTGCGTCGTGGTCCTTACGGGAATGGCAGATGCCACCGACAAGCGCTGTACTAATTTACCTCCTGGTCTTAACCATCTCAAGCGAGGAGTCGATATCACGACGCTTGACTTGATGCCCCAAAACGCTGGTGCCAAGTCCGGGCTTCGACTTCCCCTGTTCGACTTCACCTGCAAGTTGGAACATGTGTGGACCAATCCGTATGACGGGGTATGTGTTTTTCATATTAATCGAGTTTTCGCAAAGCCCTTGAAACGCCAACGCGAACTCCAATCCCATTGTTCGATGAAGAGAGCACCGAACAAAAGGATAGACGTATGCCTACGCGTTGGCGTTTCGGGGACTTTGCGCAAACTATCTATTGAGCAATCATTGCCGCGTAGCTACGTCTGAACATCTGTTTGGAAGAGCCCGATGTGGAAATTGTTTTATGTTGCCATGCACCAAGATGGTAGGCCTATACCGCAATGCTCGGTGAGAGAAATTGTCGCATAGGCTACTGGCGAGGGAACGGGAACCTGAAGACCACGTGTCTTATCCAAGAAGTTTTTCCGGATGACCCACCTTTTTTCGCCAGCTTCTCGATATGGTCACACAATCATGTAGATCTACCACGACAGCCAGAGCTGGTTTTTGTCGCTTAAAAACGCCGCACACGCTGCGACAAGTGACAAGACTGTGGTTGAGTGTGGAGACGGATACCTTTCCACAGGGTGTCGCCGTTCCCCCGCACAAGTCGAAACTGGAGATTTCTGTCCCCACTGGGAATAAGTGGATATTTTTGTGCCCTGCGCCTACAAAGATCTCCCCTTTCGCAGCAGGTGATATATGGGCTTAGGTTCTCTGGTTGCATAGGCTGTAGTTCGTAAAAACCACAAAAGTTCATTAGTCAACAGTTGGCAAAATAAGCCATTATGAAAATTTTCTGTCATTGCCGTGGTAATCATCTTGCCGGTCAATCACATCCTAATATCATCTCCAAATGTGGGTCATCTCCGCGGTTTGAAGGAGGCCTATGCTTAGAATTTTAAACGGGCGCGCAGCAGGTTCAAGTTCGACGAGACCGATGAATCAGGACGTAGTGTGCAACAGTAGCGTGTTGAAAAAAAAGCAAACAACTTATTAATCATGCCGTGCCCTGTTTACAGGTGGAATACGACCAACCGGACCAGGTGGTAGATTTGGTCAGTATCCCAGCAGGTGGCGTAGTCAATGGTGATGTCTCCATCATGAAAACTCCCTCTGATATCAGGAAGAGCATGTCGCTGTCTGTTGGAGGCAACCTTGTAAATGGCATGTTCTCTGCAAGTGACTCTTACAACAAAATGAAGCGGACCATCATGAACACGACGTCCTACATTGAACAAGTCACAGCCTTCCACACAGCCTTCCGTGCTGATATGGCTCCCTACTGGGTCATCCAATTAAACAGGTAGGCCTAGGCCTACGCAACGAGCATGATAATACCAAGAGTCATTCTCCTAGTTGAAATTTTGTCCTGGTGTAAGGTTTTTCAGTACAAAATAATTCCTCATCTGTGAGTGTCCCCTTCTTATGTTTGACGGGAAAAGCTGCATGTGTTCGTATCGGGGTGAATTGGGAAATAGGGAAGTTTCGCAAATCTGACGAAAAACGAAGTACGAAATACGAAATTGGACTTCATTTCCATGACGTAATGTATTTCAGGAAATGGTTGGTACCACAAATATCGCCTGCTGCAAAAGCGTCTTTCAGCGCATGACGGTAGATCGATAGAGTTACGGTGTATTTTAAACTTTGAAATTTATCTTTCGTTTCCATTTCGTAGCTACGAAATGGAAATCTAAAAATTCAAGACGCACCGTAACTCTCTCTGTCTTACATAATATGCTAAAAGACGCACTGGCAGCAGGGACATTTGTGGTAGCAACCATCTCCTGAAATACATTACGTCATGGAAGTGAAGTTGATTTTCGTATTTCATACTTCGTGTTTCGTCAGATTGGGAAACCTCACTAATGACGAAATGGCAACGAACCTAGGTGAGGGTTGTCCTTCAGCCAAGTTCGGGGTGTCTTTAGGAAGTAATCACGACATTACTGCATCACGCTTACATGGCTAATGTATCTAATTTCATTCATCTCATTTCAAGTTATGCTAAGACGTTCATCGAACGCCGCCTACCATTAACATTCGTTGCCGGACAGAACCAATATTTGGAGTTTATCCGCCAGTTCGGGACACACTACTTCGGCTTCGGAAAATATGGTGGTTTGATGCTCTATAGAATGACGACAGACAGGGAGACTTTCATCAAACTTGGCGACAGAAAAGTTAAAGCCGCAGCCAAGGGATCGTTTCTAAACTTCTTGAAAGCGAACGCGGTTTACTCGGGTGCCTTTCACGGAGTGCCCACAAAGTTTTCTTCCAACACTACTGTCACAAGAAGGTAAAGATTACTGACGTCACCTACGACTTCCGATACTAGCCACTACTATTATTAATGAGGTTTCGCAAATCTGACGAAACTCGAAGCACGAAATACGAAATTGAACTTCATTTCCATGACGTAATGTACAGTGGAACCTCCCTTAACGGACACCTCTGCCAGGAGGACACCTCTCTAATCAGGACACCAACGTTCAGTCCCAAACTGGTCATTTCTATTCATTTCAACCTCTGTAATCAGGACACCTCTCAATTAAGGACAGCATTTGTCAGTCCAGAAGGTGTCCTTAATTGAGAGGTTCTCAAGAGATGGTTGGTACCACAAAATATCGCCTGCTGCAAGATCGTCTTAGCGTATGACGTTAGACTGATTGAGGTACATGTACAGTGCATTTGAAATTTATCTTTCGTTTCCACTTCGTATATGATACGAAGAGGAAATTCAAAAATTCAAGATGCACCATAACTCTCTCGGTCTACATGATATGCTAAAAGACGCATGCCCCTGGCAGTAGGGACATTTGTGGTGCATGCCATGCCCTCTCCAGAAATACATTAGGTGCTGGAAATGAAGTTTCGTATGTCGTAAGCGTGTTTCGTCAGATTTATAACCTCACTATGACCGGGACCGATGTGCTTTTACGCGGTTAGCACACCAGGCGAAATTTCACGGTCCCGGCAGATTTGACTCGAAAAACACGCTTTTTCACGAAGAACTCTGTCCATTACGAGCAATCTGGCACCTCCACTGCTATCAGGCCTTGAATAATACAGAGTTTAAGAGATCACACGCTAACGATAACTTTTACGTTAACGCTATTTTTTGCATGCATTTCATGTAGAAAAAATATCGTTAACGTAAATGTTATCGTTAGCGTGTGATCTCTTAAACTCCCTAATAAAACGCGCAAGATTTCGTTTCAGGTACTTCGGCGGCAGCACCACAAGGGATGATTATAAGGCGTGGTACGCAAACGTCCAAAACCACCCTTGGTTATTTGGAGGTCGGCTTGAGCCAATCACCAAACTCATCACCGACGTGAGGAAGAGAGCTGCCATGTCAAAGGCTATCCAGATCTATATGACCAAAGCCTATCTCAGGGACTTACAGAACGACGCCTACACGATGCTGGCAAAAGTTGGCATCGGTACCTCAGAAATAAGGCAAATATTGGAGGCCAAATTGGCACAGATCACGAGGCAACTCCAGCTCACAGCTCCCAACCGTACGGTTGTAGATTCCATCGGGAAGGATTTGGAGGAGATCCCCGCTTGGTTTAAGGACAACACTAAGTTATGTTACAGGTGGTACCCAGATGGTGAAGAATATGAGTGTGGAGGAAGGGACGTAAAACGAAATCTCTGCGCAAACGTCAACGGGATGACGCAGTTCTACCGGGATAACAGTGACAGGAGGCGCGGATCGTGTATGATGAGCTGGGGTATCCGGTCCGCGCGCTACCCTGATTGGTTTAGCAGCGTAAAGATTTGCTTCAGATGGTACTCGGACGGCGACCCAGCGCAGTGCGGACGAAATCTCAACAGCTCCTTGTGCGCCTCTATAGGAAATTTCACAGCTTACTACCGGGACGACACAGACCGTCGCAGCGGAGGGTGCAAGATGTCCTGGAGCATCCAATTCCCAAGTTCGGCTCCTTTGTGGGCAAAGACTGCCAAACTTTGTTATCAGTGGGTGGCAGAATATGGTTCACCCCAGTGTGGTGGTCCCGGCACCCCAACATACATGTGCGCCCTGGCGGACACCTGGACTCGATATTACCTTGACGACACAGACGCGAGGTCAGGGGGCTGCTGGATGAGATGGGGTATAAAGATCTAGACCATTAAGTGCGGCTTTGATTGCGCGTCTGCGGCCGCAAAATATTTCAGGTCCACTGATGTTCTGATGAGTGAGACCTACTGTATACCGATCGCAACTAGAGCATCATTCCGCAGTGTATTACAATAGACTCTCTCACTCCAATAGAGCGCAGCACCTGACGGGTCGCCAGTCAGATGGCCGCGGGCCGACGCGAGCGCCACAAAAAGCCTTTTCCACCTAAGTTAATTGGCCGCTAATTGGTTGTAGCCACCTATCAGTGGTCCGAAATACTAACTCCCGCCGTTTTCGGGCGATTTTTAAAATTTGTTTATTTTCGAAATTTCCTGGTGAAATCATTTGCAGTCAAGATGGCGAGACGGTAAGTCTTCTGAGCGAAGAATTCCCGTTTATTTTCTCCTTTTTTGTTGAAAAATAAGCAAATTAGGCGTTTTTTTCTGCGGAGTGAGAATTCGGGTCGCTGATTCTACAGGGTGCACACAAAAGTATTACTAAAATTGTTCTCTGACCTTTAAAGGACGGAAATAGGCTTAATTCGTAGTTGAGAAAATTCTACATCAGTTTTAATTAAAATCTCGACCGGAGCGGCTGTTTCCATTTCCTGTAGTTGATTTAGTTTCGTTCCTTTTCCCCCCGGGAAATCGTGTCAACATCCCGTGCATTGCAGTGTGCGAAGCGTCTTGGTCACGTGACGTGTGTTTTGTTTTGATAATGTACGTGCACGCTCATACATCCAACAATGCATTGTCGGTCCCATTCATTCGTCATTCTGTGCGTGGTTCATGTGGTTTATCATACTAGACCAAACATGCTTGTCATTGTATGAAATCGACAAATAGCGACAGGGTCGGGTTCGTGCTATCCGCGTACTAGGCCTATAGACCTGGATGGGCCTAAAGGTGTCAAAGCCGTCATCATCAACGGTTTTTTATTTTGTCACACACACTCGTTTTCTCATTTGTATTCTTGACATATGATTGTTATGGAAATAAATACTTTGCTTTCATAACCAAAGGTTTGTTGTAATAACTTGATTATCCTAGGGCTAGCCCAGGCCTATAGGCCTAGACCCCAGCCAGTGGTAGAGCTTCCCTCCCTAAGTTTTTGGTGGCCTTGTTTTAAAAGGCAGGTCTAAATAGAGCTATGGCTATGCCCTAAAAGGCCTAGAGGAAGCCCATCTCATCTGCTTATTGTTTGACCTGATAGCTCATCATGCCCATACTGGTGGAACATGCCATACATACTGGGCCTTGAAGTTGAAGGCAAAAATGGAACTGGATGCGGAAGGCAGCACGGAGACTCAACACATGGAATGGATAACAGAAAGTGTTAATTGAAATGCAATTTTTTTATTGAGCAAAAAACCCTCAATGACAATGGGGCATAACGCGTCATGATATTTACACACAGAGTAAGGAGTACTGGTATGGTTAGATCACAGGCATCTCACATCTGTAACAGTATATACAGTATTTAGAAATGCTCAGTACCAGTGTAACAGGGATCAAAGTCCCTCTGAAATCAAAAATCAGTCCTATTGTTCACAGAGACATTAGAATATATGGCTATGGAGACCATGACCATTCGGATATAACCTTACAATGGTGGGCTATTGTTTGGTGGACTTCCATTCCTTGGACTTTGATTCCCGTTACACTGGTATTGAAACTGACATCATTTTGACAAGCACCTGATTTTGCTGGAGGTCATAAACGATAAAAATGAGGCTGAGATCACAATCCTTTATACACATATACAAGTTTTTTTCTCACTGGTCCTTTTCAAAAAATCGGCCAGCTTCAATATTCATAAGTAATGGTGTTCATATTTACAATGAGAGGAATCACTGAATAACGACGTACCGGTATTGTGTTTTGCAGTAACATTGGAGGATCTTTAAAAAGGTTTGTATATCAGGGGCTGTAAAGAGCAATTATTGGATCATCATCATAGGCCTACCTTGGTCATATTATTGGTTGAAACATCATTGGAACCAGTATGTATTGATGAAAGGATTCCATCCACTTGCATGAACATGCCTGAATCTCAGCCACTGGCCTGGTAAGTTTGTGAAAATTTCTTTAAGTTAATGTTGAATTTGAATTTAGGTATCTTGACAAAAACTGAAGTTCCATATTAGCATTCCACGCCTATACTTCTTGCTTTGATATAGAACTCGGAATGTATACCCTCAGCCATTAATGCTTTCTGATGTTGATCAACTTTTTAAGGATTAATTATTTTCAATGTTTAGTGTGTCATAATTCTTGCCTTGAATTCAACAATTGAAGACATGATCACAATCCGAACACCAACAACTCGCAGGAAAGTCCAGAGCAATGAAGATGCCTCCTGCTCTTTGCCAAGTGCATCTTGTCCTGTCGGTAAATGCAACAAATGCACGAAGTTGCTGGACAGGAATAAGAAATCAATCAAAAAGTTGGCCCCTGATTTACTTGACTACGCTTTGTCACATCTTCACTTCTCTGACACAGATGTTTTGTGCCAATGGTGTTTCAAGAAACTCCATCAACGCATTGAAACAGAAATGTCTGGTGGTGATTACGCAAGTCCATGCAGAAAGCGCATAAGGGGTCTAAATTTCGTATGCATCATGTCAGATCTTGTTGATTCACCTTGTGAGTCAAGCACCGATCAACTCAGTCAATCTAGGGTTGACTGGCAAGTTATAAAAGAACTCCTTAACATTGAAAATGTTGATCCTCCTGAATCTATCTTCCTGTGCAAAAAGCATACAACAGAGTTACACAGGAAAATGAATCCTCGAACATGTTGTCTGTGCAGTGTAAACATCTTGCACATCAACCCAGTTCACCATTCAGACGCCACGATCAGTTTGCTTCATCACTTTACAGAATTACATGGGATTGGAACTGTAGTTAATAGTCACAGCCGTCTCTGTCCTCCGTGTCAGAAAGTTCTGAATACATTTTCCAACTCATCAGAAAATCTCACTCCAATTATAGAAAAATGTTCAAAAGATCTGAACAATATCAAAGGCAGTGAACAGGAGGATAAGGAAAATAGAGCTCTACTACAAACTGCTCTCAAGCTAGCTATGTCCTTCAAGAGAGGAGAAGCATCATTGCTCTCTGATGTTCTTGATTGGTATGTGGAGTTCCTCCAAGCCACAGAAGTCAAGACGGATGTGACTACTCCTACTTCCAATGCCCTCACATATTTCCAAAGGAATACAGTGAAATTACACCTATTCGCAATATTTGGAGATGCTATCAAGACACATACAGCAGACAACTATCAGAAAAGCACAATGTTGTACCCAACAACAATTGACCCACTGAAACAATTGCATGAGTCGCTATTTCATATCTCCAAATTGCAGAACACGAAAAGTGATGTGAATCAACTTGAAAATCAAGTCAAAAGACTTGAAAACAAGTTGAAGCAATTCACTGATAGAGCTGTGGTTGATAAAATCATAGACATCGCTGATGACATGGCAGGGTTAATTGATCAACAAACAACAACAATACAGAAAGTGTTCGAAAACAAGTCATTAGAGGACCTCCCAAAGCTGACGCTGGATGAACTGGTGAAAAATCTTGATCCAATAGTATGGAATTTCATCTGCATGCTCACCAGTACACAGGATGAACAGAAATTGCTCAAACAACATGACTGGTCTGTTCATTACTTTCCAAAATGGAAGACGGCATCACATGCACTCAGACGACGCATGACAAGGCGTATTTTCCTGAGTTACTGCATGGTTTTCACAAAGGATGAGAAAACGAATGGCCTTCAAACCTTACTCTCTGACAAACTGAACAAGTACAGCCTCTCTGCTGATTTCATGAACTTCTTCAACCACCTTGGTGTGTGCGTTTCATACAGTACTTATAGAAGGTTTGTGGAAAATGTCAGCCAAAAAGTAGGCAAAGATGGTCCTGCCCGATTCCTATACCCTGGAACTTTCACAGTTTGCACCATTGACAACATCGACAAAGCAATGCCTGGTGCTGCGATCAAGAGCACAGACTCTAAACGACCAGCAATGCATGCTACTGGTATGATGTTCTTCCAGCCAAGTCCCAATAAACATTCCATCAAATCAACTGAACCCGCCTCTTCAGAATCAACTGAGAATGCCAACACCCACATTCCTGACATGTCTGATAGGCCTACATTGTTGATGACCCAGAATGACCAAGACAGTCTACCACTGGGGAAAGTAAGATCACGGTCAATGAATGAATCTGGTCGCAGTGTACCCAATGATGTTCACATCAAAGTTCCACCAATGATTCCCAAATATACAGAACAAAAGCAGCTGTCTTTGAATGACTTTGCTGTCAATGATGAAGAGAAGCAATCGTTGAACATCCTTGAACTAGATGAATTCAAGTATTTGTTGGAAAGGACAGTCCTTTTCAATGAAATGAGTGCTGAAGACCAACAAAAGATCACTCTTCCTAGTTTGAAATGCAAACTCTTCCTAGAACACCAAGGGGAAGACTGTGAACAGTCCAAATATGCATACTGCCCGATTCTCTATAAACATGCCGATAGTATTCACACCATGAGTCAATGTGTCGATATTGTCCGTGCGTATGCAAACCAACTCCAAGGTGGTTGTGACCCATTGATTGTTGCTGGTGATGCCAAGACCTATGTGCTTCTTCAACAGTTGAAGAAGCAAGAAGGCCATACACTGGACTGGCTCATACCGTTCATTGGGGACTGGCACCTACTAAAAAACACTCAACCCATCCTCATGAAGATCTTTTGGGACGCAGGCCTGAAGGAAATAGCCAAAGGCAATTTCAAGACCGAGTTTTTCCAACAAAAGTTGCGAGACTGTAGCAACTTCAAGATCACCCACCATTTCCTGCTACAGATTTGGGAGGCCTTCTACCAATACCAGATCCTGACATTTCTCAAGTGGCAAGATGATAGAAGTGTGTCGGACAGTACCGTGGCATCTGTACAAGAATGTCTGTTAACACTCCTGAGTTCTGAAGATTCAGAAATATCTGATGTGAGCTGCTTTATCGAAAAACAGACATCACTAGAGCAGCCAATACAGAACCTGCAAAATGAATTCAGAAACTTTCGATCTACAATGTCAGAGAAGGACAAAACGTTTCAATTTTGGGACAATTTTGTCCATAAACAGCTGTTCTCTTACATTGGTCTCTGGATTGCAATTAGAAGTGCTAATTGGAATTTGCGCATGGGCTGTATAAAGGAGCTGGCTCCCTTGTACCATGCCTACGACAGAGTCCATTATGCGAAAATCATTCCACAACATCTTGCAGACATAAACCGCATGCCACTACCTATCTTGCAACACTTGAGAGATGGCGGATTTGTGATCAGCCTTTCCGGAACTCCATACGCCTCAGTTGCACTTGATGAAGCACATGAAATGACGATCAATAAAGACTTGAAGGACGCAATCACCCTCCCAAGTGAGGATTACGTCATTGCCAAGTCTGAGTTCCTTCCCTATCGGGCACTGCTTCAGAAAACACTAGATGGATTGTTCAGCCCACAGAGGAAAGTCATACAACATCGTGATTTGTCCAAATCAGTTATACTTTCGGAGAAACAGAATGTCAAAGAATACCTTGACAAAGTTGTTGAAAGTAAGGCATATGAAGTTCCGGTTCAAGGTGACAAACTGATCCAACTGTACAGCAATAAACCTGCCACGGCTGAACAAGATCGACACCTTCTTAATTTTGAAGCAATTGGTCAAGAATCCCTCAATCTGTACATAAAGCTATCAGTCTTGAAACTTCCCAGTGATGGCATTCCAAACAAACGTCAAAGCCTGAAAACCTTCTCGAAGGTTCGAGAAACTGGGAATAAAAAAAAACAACAAGAGCAAGCTTTAAAGCTGAAGTACATGGCTCTGAGGGGACAGGTTGCTGAATCCAAGGAAAAGAACCTGCCCATCAGTCAAATTGGTCAGCTTATTGAATTACCCAGAGCCATTGCTGATGAAAACAAACTTCCAGTGAAAGGGCAGAAAAGTCTTGCCACGGGATACTTGATCAGGCGCTTCAAAGAAAAGAAGGTGATATTTGAGGGCGTCATCAAGAACAACATCGACACAGTCATATTAGAGGGTATGTTTCTCATCAACACTAGTCCAAGGTTTCCATGCAGGAACTTCAGGGCATACGCTGAATCTCTACTGAAGAGATGGGTTGTTTCCTGGTTATCCAAGGGTACACCAGAGATTCACATTGTATTCGATGACCCTGAGAGAACTGGGCCAAGCCCCAAAGATGTTGAAAGATCTCGACGTGATCAAACATCCAACACCAACAATGCAAAGGAAATTGATCACATCACATCTGACACACGAGTTCCAAATTGCTCATGGAGAGACTTCCTTTCAAATCGTTCCAACAAAAGGAAGCTGTGTCACTTTCTATCCAATGAGTGGTGTGAACTGATCAATTCTCAAGCACTTCTGAAGCCAAATCAGAAGTTCATTGTTGGTGGTGGCTTCATGGACCAGGAACATCGAGATTATGCGACATGCATAACTTCGACAAGTGTTGATAAGAAGTACATACTCGCTAACCATGAGGAAGCTGATACTAGGGTGTGGCTTCATGCGTCAATGTCCCAAGGGAAAACTGTGCAGATCTTCTCACCTGACACAGACACATATCACATTGGACTGACATTGGTCAAAAGATTCAATCTGTCTGATAAAGTTGTTTATGTTCAAATAAACAAACTGACAGCAGATTTTGATAAGTTCGTAGACATGAACGCCCTTGTTGAACAACTGTCCTTGGATCATGAGTTGTTTTCAACGGTCGGACCGGATGGTGCTCTTGCTCCCACGTACACTCAGATCCTGTACGTATCATCTGGTTGTGATTATGTCTCGTACTTCCACACACTGGGAAAAGCCACGTTCTATCGCCAGGGGTTCAAGTACGCTGACTTCATCTGGAACGGCAAAATAGATTATGCTGTCAATGTGCCAGGTAGGTTCACGTCCATGCCACCAACCAGCTGTGACTGCTGCACTTCAATGCCAAAAACTGAACTCTGCCATGATTGCAACGCTCTTGCCAGGGACAGTGCATGTGCATTCTTCAGATTAATTGGTGTGATATACATCAACAAATTTGGGAATGCATTTGCTGCCTATGACTCGCCATCTCAGCACTTCGCCGATGTTGTTGGTGACTACAGTCAGGAGGAACCCTATGGACAGCACTGCAGATGGCTGAATGACATACGGGAAAGAATCTGGCAGAGATTCACATACGAAGATGAAACGCTACCATCCAATGATGCACTGTTTCTTCACTGGAAAAGGTGTATTTGGGTTCTTTTATACTACGCCCAAGCTCTGCATCATACAGTAGTCACCCCTGAACTTACTAGGTATGGTTGGGAAATGGACAAGGACATACTGAGCATTACATGGGACCTCAAAGAAAATATGGAGCAGATCCGTCAGTATGTCAAGAAAGCTTCAACAACTTGCAAATGCAAGAAGTCGGGTTGCATCAGAGATCCCCCCAACAACCAGTGTTCATGTCTGAAAGCAGGTAAAAACCAATGTTCTTCCCAATGTGGATGTGGTGACAAATGCAACTTCAGGGGAACACATTCAGCTGCTCCAACTCACCAGATTCATGATTCACATCATTTGCCTTCTCGTTCTTCATTTGCCGATGACAGCGACATCAGCTCGAGTGATGATGAAATCCTGTCGGAATGTGAATTGGAAGACATGTACTATCTGAATGACTGTGATGACGTGTATATCAATGATGAATTGGTAGTATATGACACAGGTGACAATGACGAACATGATTTCTCATGTAATCTGCACAAATCTTACATTGTGAATGAACACTGTTATGCACTTGTGAATGACAATAAGAATCCCCTAGATTTGTATCGCAGTGCAACATATGATACAACAGTAGCAGATACATCACACCGTTACTTCCTTGAGTGAAAAGTCATTACACTACAGCAGCACAGTTGCATATCACCTGGTATCAGCTATCACTATCAGACCACCGGAAAATTCAAATCAACAATTGTTCCAAATGGTGGTTACACAACTTGGGAACGGCTAGAATGCAGTGAGTTCTTCAGTGGCTTGTAAATAGGTTCATCAATCAATAACTAAACTGTTCTGTAATTATGTAACAGTAGCTGAACAACTTGGGAACGGCTAGACTGTTGTGAGTTCTTCAGTTGCTTGTACATAACTTTATCAATCAAACTAACTTTTCTGTAATGTAACATAATAACAGTACCGGTAGCTGAACAACTTGGGAACGGCTAGACTGTTGTGAGTTCTTCAGTTGCTTGTAAGTAAGTTCATCAATCAAATTTAATTTAACTGTTCTGTAATTATGTAACAGTAGCTGAACAACTTGGGAACGGCTAGACTGTTGTGAGTTCTTCAGTTGCTTGTAAGTAAGTTCATCAATCAAATTTAATTTAACTGTTCTGTAATTATGTAACAGTAGCTGAACAACTTGGGAATGGCTAGACTGTTGTGAGTTCTTCAGTTGCTTGTACATAACTTAATTTAGAATTCACCAAGAGGGTAATACAAGGAATATGGGGAAGGGGACATCTGTCTGTGCAGGTACCGGGTATGTTTCCTCAGTGTGAACTGAACAATTTTTTTCAACTATTATACTGTACATATGTTACTGAAGAGTTTTGGAAACCTACCTTCTAAATATTTCTTATTGCAGTCTGCATTTAATCAATATACTGGGTTATTACTGTCAGTATAGTCTTTTACATAAGTGGCATGCATTAACCAATTTTTGTCTTCAGAGACAAGGCTGCACAACAAATGACTTGCTTACTGGATGCACGTATTGGATAAAACCACTTCAAGTTTGGAATCTAATTAAATCTTCAACCAAAATTCATCGCAGGTGTACCTTGAATTATGCCCAAAAGAACACTTGGGTCGTGCAGTGCCTGGGTCATGATCACATAATTTTCGGTATTCACAATGGGTTTTGGTAGCCAAACCAATGACCTCCACAATGATCTTAAATTTCTTAAATCAAACGCATATAACAAGCACTAAATAGTTCAGATTTAATGAAACTTATCTTTAATGTCCTTTCTCACACTTAGATTTGGAAACCAACACCATCTACTTCAACTTCAAGCTGTGAAATCCACCATTTCAAACTGGACTTGCCTGGCCAGGTGAGGTTTCCTGAAAGAGTACAATGGTGATGTTTATTTTGTCAATACAAGGTATCAGTGGATCACTCCAAAATTATGCAGTACCTGATGGGCAGCGTCATGACATCGTACACGCCATTTACGAACTCCATGAAGTGACTTTGAAAAAAGGTTGCTTCAAAGAACAATTTGATTTATTGCTCTTCAGGTGCTGCACTCTTTTGGAGTGATATCATCTATTCTATTGCAACCATATTAATCACTCACACTGCATTTATTAATACTAAGATTGTCGTTTTCAGCTTTTATGCCAACTTTGATAATGTTACAGCTACTGTTATTGATTTATGTTGGAAGTTACCAAAATGCTCACACAATTGTATACCGGGGCACACCGAATTAATCACACTGCATCATTGTTGACTAATTATAATATACTAAGATTACCGTTTTCAGGTTTCATGTTGACTTTTCTAATGTTATAATTATAGTTACTGTTATTGTTTTATGTTAGAAGTTACCAAAATGCCCCCACAATTATATGCACAGGTATAATTAACCATCTTTCGGACAATTACCTTGGCAATTATTTTATGCACTGTGCAAAGGGCAATGCATCTCAATTTTTTTATACAGTTCAATATTTTCATGTAAATGTAATATTCCCAATGTTAACAACAGATGGAGTGTCTTATCATAAGGCTAATATATAATACAGAGGTGGTGGAGATATAAATGCCTCTTCCAGTTACAACATTTATGTCTTTAGTGATTACTTTACAGAAACACTTATGGTGAGTATCCATCCAGATTTCAGTCAAATGATTGCCAGTGTGCCCATGCACTGATAACCAACTGGTGAACTTTACATACTCAGTAACCTGAGCCTCAATGCTGATTTTTCATTCAGATATAAAAATTGACTTCTGTTAGTTTGAACTGTATAAGAAAAATGAGATTATAATTATATCCCTCAGCTGAAGAAATTACCACAATGAAGTTTCAGTGCCAAAGACTGACAATGTCAATGATAAAAATTCTTCAGCTGGGGAGTAAGCTTTCCTAAAAAAAAAATTTAAAAACTAAAAAAAAAAAGCCAGGCTTGGCTTTTTGAAGCATTCTGGCTTCAAAACAGCCTCACATGGGTCAGGTCCACGTTCCTGCCTGGTGGGTAAAAATGCATAAGAAAAGTATGCTGCATTTTTAGCTGAGACCCATGTTAAAAATCAGGAAAAACATGCAATTACCAAATATTTTCACATGCAAGGTTATCATGACCTTCTGCGCCACATCCCTGACACTTCCTCCGCACGAATGCAACCCGGGGAGAGCTCCTGTAAAAGTCACCGCTCAGTTGTTGACAAAGGATGTCGGCGAACACTCTGTTTCCAAAGTTGGAAAGGTGAAGGTCATCCTTGCAAAGCATCGTAGGGTGAGGTGGTTGGCCGACCACTGTCTGGAAAGTCAATTTAAGCAATCATAATGTGATGAATGATGTGGAAGGGCACAATATCATCAACTGAACAGCTTGTAACCAAAACCCTGCATACTCCACTTCCACAGACTTTATCCTCTTTCTATTCAACATGTTCAAACACATTTCAAGGGGTAGATATAATACATAATAATTAGCCATAGGCCCTACTCACAACAAATCCCAGGCACACAGAAAAAGTATTACCGGTAGGCCTATTAAATTGGTATAAAAATATACCTACCTCAGTTGCGAATACTTGCACTGGTAATCCACTTCTTCTGAACGTCTTCTTCAACATCTTGTTCACAAGTTTGGCTTTCTGGTTTGCTTCATCAATATCATCTCTGAATGTAAAAAAAGATGTTATGGTACGGGGGATAATTAAATTAAACTGACAAAGTACCAAGGAAACATCAGTGCATTTGTTTGGTAAAATTATGCATTCATACTGATAATTACTGGAAATCATTCAATGTTCTTCAGCATGTTCACTATAAATTATAGCCTAGCCTAGCCTACTCAGACTATCCCAGAAGGACAAACTTAGGCCCTATTGTATTTTGCGGCTCAACCTCAACACTTGTTCCCAATGTGATCTTCTTCATCTACTGTGACACTGTATTCATCAGGTTATAATATAAGTTTAATATATATAAAATCTATTCTATTTTTGAGTTTCATTTGGTAATAAAATAAAATCAGTCATGCTTCACATGGCATGCATGGAAAAGTAGTGACATCTGAACAAATGAGGAGAGCATGCTTGTTGCTAGGTGTGGCTGCTCAACAACTTTGTAACCAAGCACATGACCTGCTGAAGACTTCTGATAGGCTGATACATATTTAACATATGACTGGGACCAATCATATCAAGACAAAATGATACTTATTGTTTACCTACTAACTGAGAGATGGCTCTGACATTGGTCTATTTTTAGCATTATGACAATACACAAAATGATACAATGTATCAAATTTATTGACAGAGTGTAAACCAGTTCAGGACAGGTCACTGAGATCAATCTTACACAGGGTGTCACGAAATAAAAAAAATAACTGTTTGGTTTGGATAGGCTGGAAAAAAATTAAATAAAATAATAGGCCCACCTTGGCAAAATTGTATACAATATGACACGGGATCTCTTCACCATGATGAGGTACATCACCAAAGTCTGTAAATCAAAGAGAGAACAATCACGACAAAAAGAAATCCACACAATCAAACAACCCATAAAGCATGGCTAGGCCTAGGCCTTGGCCTAACCATGCTAACTAGCATGACTAGGCCTAGGCCTAGGCCTAGGTAGGGCCTCCCTAGCGGGCTCCCTAGGCCTAGGCCTCTAGGGGCCTAGCCTAGGCCTACAATTTGACCACTGCACCATGTGCACTGCCTCCTAGACTAGCGCAAGCCTAGCTTGGCATAGGCTACCTAGCTATGCCTAGCCCTAGCCTAGGCCTACGGATAGGCCCTACGCCTACGGTTATTGTCGTAGCTGAGCCTGTAGCCCGGGCCTGTAGGTAGGCCTAGGAGGCATTACTGACAAGTAAAGACCCAAGACCACAAAACCATCTTCTGCCTATCATGCTTACCTTGATACGAATGAATACATCCTTGGGGGTCAAAACCGGGCCGGGGTGACCACCATGTCCTTGGCTGCAGTCGTTCGCACCGACCTGGACAACTGCGACGTCGAATGCATGGTCGACACACTTCACACGCTCAAAAAGTTCTTCTGCCGTCTTACCTGGAAAACTAAAAGTAATATGAGTCCTTGGATCAAGCTGCAAAGTAGAAGATGACATATATTTCAAGATACTTGCGGAGAAAATAGCAGAACACGAGGGCACAAGCGCCATGACATGCATGATGGATCACGTCCGACGTGCAGAGGCGGGAAAGCGTTCGGCATCATTCGGTCATCATCGGAAGTAAACAAGGACACGGCGCAAAATTTTGGCAACTAAAAAGTATTACTAAAATTGTTCTCTAAGTGTATTATGGTTTTATTAGTACTAATTTATTGAGTAAATTTGTCTTGACAATTATCAAGTGTTATCTCGGCTGCTGCCGCGTATTAGAGGAGATATCTAATTTTGAACGGCGCGAACCTGCCCGAAAAAGTGCCGATTTTTCTTGGTAGTCGGTCAACTAATGTCTCTTCACTCAAAAGAAACTTCGTTGATGGACATAATCTTTGCGTGAATATATCTATTAGATATCACTCTTTTGGAATCCAATCGGTTCTGATCACAGAATTTGATTGAATGAGAGTTCTGGGCGTTTTACCGAAGATTTGTAAATCGCGGAAAATTCGCGCGCTAATGAGGTCGCTAATGATATGCAACGACGTCACGACTTAGGTGGATTTGACGTCAAATCTAGGCCGCGGCCACCTGACTGTCGCTAGCTAGGCCTACAGCGTCACGACGTCCCGTCCCCCATTCTGAACGCGGTGACGTCACTCGAAAAACCTCCACTTGTTTCAGCGATCATGACGTCGTCTCACGTCAAGATGTCATGGAATGAGTACGGGACGTCGTGACGCTGTAGTACCCGTCAGGTGCTGCGCTCTTTTGGAGTGATATAGTCTATTGCATAGCTTGACTTCTTCTATAAGTTGGTAGCACACACCGCACACATTCAACGTGTTTGTGAGATCGTCTCATCAGCCTGAGACCATCACCAGCAAACATACATATTTCATCTTGAAGCATCAAGGGTTCATATTGCTACGCCTTCGCGGAATACACTCCTGGAGCGGTATGCCATTCTCAATGCCATTCTCAACGCGGGTCTCACGTGAGCTCGAAACTGTGCCGAAGTACGGTACGAATGGGCGTGTGCCTGTCCGCGCCTGTGAGCGGTGTGTTGCGGTCATTTCGCAGAGTAGCACACCCTCCGTCTGCTCAACAGACTGGCTCGTGGAGCTGTAGAGATGATTCCGTGATGGTAGTTTTATTTCATAAAATGATAATGTAGATTTGGTGAACCAGAGCCTCGGCCCCAAATTGCCTATACCCCGGTACTCAATGAATAAAAATTTTGTGCTTCGAATTCTTCAGCGTCTACAGGGTTCTGTTACTTGTTTCCTAGAAACCTAGTCATAAGTCTTTTCATCTGTTGGAGGGTCGATGGTATTTTTCTCATGATTTCTTCTCCAGAATATAGTAGCCAGAATGATGGGCGGGCAAGACTAGAAAATACCATTTTACGGCATCACTACTTCACATGGACGCATGTGGCGTTGGTTGAAATAAAAACGGGCAGCACACTGGTCACGACGAGGTGAGCAGGGCGATGTCGCCAAACGATCTGGGCCGACCGCATAGAAAGTCCGTCCGTGCCTATCGGCGGTTAATGGGAAAATGCGTTATAACTATAACCATTGATTTCCACTATAACTATATTCGCCACCGAGCAACAATTGGCTGTTGACGCCAGGTGAGAGCGATGCGTGGAATCTTCTCGCCGGCGACGATTGTCCAATATCAATAAATAGTATCAAGTATGGTCATAAATTTGAACAAAACTGTTAAAAACTGGACTTCGTTATATAGGGCAGACGAATCACGCGAACCGTATCTATTATATGTCGTCGTGGTGTATTGATTGAAGTCTGACGAACTGACGAATCTGAGAGGGGTAGGCCTAGTGCAGACTGAGGAGACACTGACCACACATCTCAATAAACTCCTCCGGTGAAATATGTCAGCGACAAGGGTGGCTGTGGTAAGTACGCCTAGAATTAGTGCCTAGTCCAGCAGTTAAAGTGGATTCCGACAAACGCCGAGCATCCGGGTCCGATGCGTGATCAAATTTAAACGCCGACATCATCGCAGCACCGTTTCGACCATGGATGACCGACAAAATTCGTCGTCGAACATGGCGTCCTGCGTTGGTCGCCGACGGAGTTTGAATCAAAAGCTTTGTCAGAGGCATCGGGTGATTCATCTTGAAAACTGAAGAAGGAAATCTGAGCCCTAGGGAGTGTCATGATGAATGTTTCCGCAATTGGATCTGAAATCAGTGCAATTTTTTGGCACCAAGGCCTCCGCGCCAGGTCCCTGCTGGGCCGATCATTTATAAATGACGTGTGATATTGATAACGCATAATAATGCATGGGATTGTGAATCCTTTGCGTGTGCAACTGAGAGAGCATTGAGAGGGCGTCTTTTCCTCTTCGTCAAAGCACAGACACTTCCTTTATTTCCGCTCCAGGTAACAGGGTCCAACAAAGGGATTGGACTTGCAACTGTTGAAATCCTTTGCCAGAGACTTGGAGAAAATTGGAATGTATACCTCACAGGTAAAACATAAGGCCAGGCGAAAGTTCAAATATAATATAGGCCTAGTCAAGAAATGTGGGCGGGAAGGACACGTCATAAAAATATTTTTGAAAAATACATGAATTTGCAGAAACATGCAAAAAAGAAACACGTGTGTGTATAACTGCCTAACCGTCTGAAGTGGCCGCCTGTCCTGCCTGGTTGGAGAACTCCGTCGATTCACCTGAACATTTTTCACTAAAACTGACCAGTTCTCCGTTGTTCATTGTCAACACTACGGACATTAGTGACATCATCTCAAGGCCCGTTTACACATGCAACTTTTCATATGCAACTTCATGCAACTTGTTGCATAAACCTGATGAGACCAAAAAGTTTCATAAAAGTTGCATGTGTAAACGGGCATGCAACTTGTTGCAACTCGATCACGCTGGATGTTGCATCGATATTTCTATGTGTAAAGCGTCCCAGGTAGTTTGCAACAAGTTGCAAGTTGCTGCAACTTGGAACTTGGTGCAACCTAGTGTAAACCGCCCTTTGGTCTCTGAAACCTGTCCCGCTAAGGTATTTTCATTTCAATATGGCAGCTCGCGATGCTGGGAGGGGCCAAGAAGCTGTGAAGACACTCGAAGCTAAGGGATGTCATCCCCAGTTCCACCAACTGGATATCTGTTCCTTGGAAAGTCTTCAAACATTTGCAAAGTACCTGAAGGAAAAGTATGGCGGGCTGGACATTTTGGTCAATAATGCTGGAATCGCTTATAAGGTAGGCCTCCCGGTATAGTATCCGGTGCAAGAAAGAGGAAGGGGCTCTATTTCCGCCTGTTGTCTATTGAGATCCCTGATGTCGTTTTCCAGAGATCCTCCACAGCACCTGCTGCAGAACAAGCTGAAGTTACCGTGCGGACCAACTTCACGGCCACTCTTGATGCCTGTAAAATTTTATTTCCGCTTCTCCGTCCTCATGCCAGGTGAGAAATGAGACACACGTTGATTTCTGCTGTTTCATTGGTTGTCTGCTGGCACTTGCCACTGTTGTCTTGAGTAGAGTAAGACTGTTTATGGAATCTCGGGACAACCTCTTGCTTACTGGATCTTTTTGAACTGAAT
Organism: Notospermus geniculatus; assembly: GCA_002633025.1. Lineage (NCBI taxonomy): Eukaryota > Metazoa > Nemertea > Pilidiophora > Heteronemertea > Lineidae > Notospermus > Notospermus geniculatus. The sequence continues at coordinate 61,392 of NMRB01001156.1, read as the reverse complement.
TCCTGTGAGGATTCTGATAAGAAGAATTAGAAGATCGGCGCAATGGAGCAAAACAATGCTTTGATGTATGCTCAGAGAACATTGTAAGCCCTATAAGACACAAAAAAATGAAAGATATAAGGTTTACCACCTGACGCTTTTCATCTTCAGGGTGGTTCATATGTCGCGCATGGTTGCGATGCTCTATGGTTTGAATCAATGCTCTGCTGATTTGAGGAAGACTCAAGGGGCCTGTTAAAGAATTAGAAAAATTGAATAGGGCTTGAAGCCCATCATGTGCCTTAAAGACGGGCTGGAAGACTGCAGGCACAAAAAAATTCATTGGGCATTGGGAGTTGTTTAAAGATATGGTATCACCCGACATGCCTTTCATCTTCAGGGTGGTTCATTTGTCAAGTGAGAGTGCAAACTATGCATTCAATAAATGCTCTGCTGATTTGAGAAAGACTATGACATCTCCAATGAGCATGGATGAACTTGTGGCCTTAATGGATAGCTTCGTTCAGTAAGTAAGATTGAAATGTGGCGTAGGTTTAAAAGTGTAATTGAAAACACAGTACATTCATGATTTGCTGACCAATGCCAAAACTGAGCCATGCGGATGATTCCAGTAGGTTTTCAATGTGTTGTTGCTGCCATCAGTACCAAAGACATCCGAGTTTTCTGACAAATGAAATTTGATAATTGAACATGAGCAGACGTTTTCCATCTTGTTGCTAGGTTGGAACTATTCCCCCGACATAATTACAGTGTAAGTCCACTCCGCCCTACCATACCAGACCGGTGTTTTTATATTGAATCACATTTTATCTTTGGGTCACTTGACACTAATAACAGTAGATTCCATCCCAATAACTAACACCTTCAAGTCCGGACCTGATCTGGCGAATATATCATTGTACAAGGTCATGGTGCCACACATTCGTCATTGTCTACCGGTATAAATTCCGTACGGGCCAATTGACCCCGGGCGAAAGATTTCCCCGCAGCCAAATCTCGTGTCCCTTCTGTCCGCATGTGGAATGAAAACAATAACAAAGTCTCCCGTTGGTCAAATTGGCTGCCGCCCCTGGTATTAAACGGCATCGGAACGACCGTAATCTGAACGTCAGAGAACGATTTGCAGGCGCATCGTCGTGCGCGATCATGGCCGTCCGAATGTAGCCGAGTACCTCCGAAGATGACGTCGATTAGTGCGATAGCCACTTGCATAAAGTCTCCTCAGTCAGTGCATCAAAAGTGTTTTCCCGAACCTGTAGCATCAATGAACTGCGAATGAACTGCTAAATAAACCAATTCGGAACGAATTGGTTTATTTGGTTCGTGCTAAATAAACCAATTCGGAACGAATTGGTTCATTTAGCAGTTTATATCGCAGTTTATTTAGCAGTTTATATTGTTTATTTAGCAGTTTATATCGCAGTTTTATGACGTCATATATAGCCGTTGCCGGCTTTGCCGCCTAAATACTCGGGGCGGGGGACGGGAGCGCCGGCGCAGGAGTTCAGGCAGCAAAGGTGGTATTTGTCCCTACACCACATATAAAGTGGGGCTGTCTGCTGATAATGAATATAATGTTCCAGGGCAGTGAAAGATGGCACAGATGCTGCGAAGGGTTGGGCATCATGGAAGTACGCCGTGTCCAAAATGGGAGTGACAATCATGACGAAGATTCAACAGAAAGAACTTGATAATGACCCGAGGGAGGATTTGGTCGTGAACTGTGTAAGTAGGCCTATGGTAGTCTCATATCTGTCGAATTCATTCAGTAGGCCTACTAAACTAGTGGCGGCCAACATGCATTTTCCAGAATCCCACTCATGATTTGGTTGTTTTCAACAAGCACTAGTGCATCCACCTTACCAAATGACATTGTTGATATATTTTTACAGTGTTGTCCAGGGCTGGTTCAGACTGATATGTCGGGTGGTCTAGGCAAGCTTCCTAAGGAAGGTGAGATGATCCCGTAACGTCCTCGGCATGCAAAGTCACCCAGCAGGGGCGGATCCGGGATTTCGGAAAGGAGGGGGCGCACTATGCTAGAAACATTGAAATCTGCGGTGAATTTCAATGATTTGCTCTAAATTTCAGAATTTCACGGTCGATTTTACAGATTTTTTGGCCGAAAGGGAGACGTGCGCCCCTTGGATCCGCGCCTGTCACCATGTCATTCATTTCGTTGATTCTACAACTTTTGCGAATGGGCTCGTTCAAATTTAAAAGACATTCCCATATCTCAGTGTTGTGAATAGCCCTTGTTCCTGTGTTGCAAAGGGGTCAGGCACATTGTTAAAACATCGTTAGTAGGCCTAACTACTGACGATATCTGTAACAAAACATGGCGATCCGTAACTGCAACGTATTAAGGGCCTACCGTTGGGCCTACTCTTTTTGAACTCGGTCCAACTTTAATTTCGCCCTGCTCTTTGTTTCACTTCAGGTGCGAAAAACCCCGTCTACCTTGCTTTACTCCCTCCCGGCGTGAAAACCCCACGAGGAGAATTCATCGAAAATGATCAGCAGGTCACTGAGTGGAAGTAGACGGATGCCACATGAAACTACATGTACATGTATTTTTATGACACATACATATTCAAGTTGATGGTTCATCCCACAGAAGCAAAAAAATGTTTCTTCGCCCCTTTTAATCCAGCTGTATACGCCTAGTTTTCTCTTGTCAATGTCCGATCGACGGGCTTGCGACACATACACAGCTTTGTCTTTTCTTTGTGAAGATTGTGCCTTTTTGTTCTGTTCCTTAGTCAACAATTAACTGATTTGTTGCGTTGACTTTATTGATTGTCTTGACTTATTGATTTTACCGGTATCATAAATATATGATATATTTATGATTTTATTGATTGTCTTGATTGTCATACACGTGCTCCCTGCTGTCCAGTGCTCGCTCGCCGGACGTCCCTTCTCTACCCTGCTGCGGAGCACCGCCCTGAATCTCAATAAGCCACGGCGGTAATGAATTCAGACTAAGAGTAACTTAAACAAATTGGATGAGTTTAGCTACTTTTTGCCGTTCCCGCGTAATTTAGCAGTTTAAAAGGCTGGTTTTTGATTGGCTCTCAGCTGCGGTGCGAAATGCGACCACACCCAGTAGTTAGACTGGTTCTCGTCTTTGCCGCTCCACTCCAGCGGCGCTAACTGCGGCATGGACAGTAGCGCCGCAGGAGTGGAGCGGCAAAGATCGGAACCAGTCCAACTTTCAGTTTGCTGACGAGGTCGAGGATCTGACTAAACGATTTACAGTGAAATCATGTCTGTGACAAGGGTGGCTGTTGTAAGTATATATGGTCAGTTAGATGAAGGGATCAAGTAGAGGTCACTGTGCGACTAAAAAATCAATCATATGGTGTTTAAAGGCATGCATCAGTAGCCTGACTCGGTACCATTCCATTCCATGATGAGTGCCTCGCCGGGTAGGCCGGTGTAACAGTAAAGGATGTCCCTTGTAAAAAGAGCCGGTTTTGTTCCGTGACAGACAGGGAACTGACGCGAGAAGGTTGTTCAAAGGTTCTTGTGGTTCGATACTATAGTTAGGGGACCACAGGTCCTTACACACTTCACTGAATAGCCTAGGCAGGCCTTAGCATATAGGCCTAGCAATAGGCCTAGTAGAAAAACAAGGCAGTTCTTGAATTGATCTTGTGGTTCGATACTTATCAGGGAGGGGACCACAGGTCCTTACACACTTCACTGAGAATGTAGGCCTATAGACCATTTTGGCTCTGCAAGATTCGGCGAGAGGTCACGACGTTGCCATGGCGCTTCTTGGAAACTCGGTTGTTATGTAAACCCTAACTCAAACCCTTGCTCTAATCATTAGTCTCACAGTTAGGCCTAGGCCTATGCCAGGGTTAGGGTTCTCAGACCTAGGCGGATTCTTTTCTTTTTCCTTCCACTTCAGGTAACAGGGTCCAACAAGGGGATTGGATTTGCGATTGTTGAATCCCTCTGCCAGAAACTTGGAGAAAGTTGGAAGGTCTACCTCACAGGTAACAAAGCCATGAAATTGAGTCGCGAGCTTTAGTTTGAAACAATAACTAATGATTTGTACTGGTAGGCCTACTGCATGGCAGTCTAAGGCAAGGTGAGATCAGTTCATGTCTGCGGAACCCGCCTTGTCTGTTTGGATGAAGCAGTCAGTTCAAAAAAAAGCTTTCAAACAGACAAACTCTCACACTATGTCTCAGGTTTTCATTTTCAACACATCATAAGCTGTCTCCATCATCTCATTCTCTGACTATCTGATTTTGAAACTGTGATAGTTTTGAATTTTCATGTCCCCGACTAGTTCTATGGTATTTTCTCTTTAATGGCAGCTCGTGATGCTGGGAGGGGCCAAGAAGCTGTGAAGACACTCGAAGCTAAGGGATGTCATCCCCAGTTCCACCAACTGGATATCTGTTCCTTGGAAAGTCTTCAGACATTTGCAAAGTACCTGAAAGAAAAGTATGGCGGGCTGGACATTTTGGTCAATAATGCTGGAATAGCTTATAAGGTAATGGTAGTAGTGCATGTAGGCCTAGTGTGCAAGACCATGGAGTAAGGGCTCCATTTTCCAGCTGTTGTTTTTTACTACTTTTGACACCCCTGGAGGTGTTTATACTGTACCATCTCATTTTTCTAGAACGCATCCACAGCACCTGCTGCAGAACAAGCTGAAGTTACCCTGCGGACAAACTTCACTGGCACTCTTGATGCCTGTAAAGTTTTATTTCCACTTCTCCGTCCTCATGCCAGGTGAGAAATGGGACACACATGTCTTGATGTTAAGAATACAATACACTGTAGTTCATTCTCTGTTTCATTGGTCATCTGCTGGCAGTCGCTCTTGCCTTGCCTTGAGTAGGCCTACATCTCATTTGGAGTACGGTACAGGTTCTCATTTGGAACCAACAGCCAGCCTGTTGTTAAATAGAACTGAAACTGCAGTATGCAAGGGGCCTGTTAACATGGTTAAAGAATTAGAAAAATTGAATAGGGCTTGAAGCCCATCATGTGCCTTCAAGACGGGCTGGAAGACTGCAGGCACAAAAAAATTGGGCATTGGGAGTTGTTTAAGATACGGTATCAACCGACATGCCTTTCATCTTCAGGGTGGTTCATTTGTCAAGTATGAGTGCACACTATGCATTGAATAAATGCTCTGCTGATTTGAGAAAGACTATGACATCGCCAATGAACATGGATGAACTTGTGGCCTTAATGGATACTTTCGTTCAGTAAGTAAAACAAGAAGAAAATGTACAACATCGTAACTACATGTATTTTGAAATGCTAGTGTGTATGCTAGTGCTGGTAGATATTCTTCAGAGCTGCATCCCATTACACGGGTTAGAAAATTGAAATATTTTGTGGTCCCTTGCTTCTGATCCTGAACCACATCATAAGTGAGGCTGTTTGTATTCATGACTTTAGTTTGTCAATGAATATGTACCGGTATGTTGCAGGGCAGTGAAAGATGGCACTGACTCTGCAAAGGATTGGCCATCCTCAAAGTACGGCACAACCAAAATGGCAGTAACAGTCATGACGAAGATTCAACAGAAAGAACTTGATAATGACCCGAGGGAGGACCTGGTCGTGAACTGTGTAAGTAGGCGGCCTACATTCTTATCCGTTAATTCAGTGCCACTCCCAGGCGGTATACGCAAAACAATGTTCTTTTCCACACCCTACATGTATATACCGGTATCATGTTAAGTATACCTTAAAATTTCCAACATTGGTGCTTTCATTTCAGTGTTGTCCCGGCTATGTTAACACTGACATGTCGAGTGGTAAAGGTCCAAAGACCCCACAAGAAGGTGAGATGATGGTCTACAAAGTCACCATGTTGATTCTACATTGCATTACTAATAAGGGTATCCAAAGTTAGAAAGACAATCCCATATCCCCATTACCGTAAGGAATTAAACCAAAATTTACAAGGAACCATAAAGGCATTTGATTCCTTGCCATTAACCCATAATGTTGCAAGCAGAAAAAATGGGTGCGATATTCTTGGGACCTTATCTCCCTGTAGTGCTGCAAAGAGGTTAGGTACCAGCTCATCAATTTCTCCTTGCTGTTTTGCTTTCAGGAGCGATGAACCCTGTCTACCTTGCCTTACTCCCTCCCGGCGTGAAAACTCCACGAGGAGAATTCATCGAAAAAGATCAGCAGATCACCGAATGGAAGTAGATACCACATGGAACATGTTCAAATGGTGTTATGGTTCATTCCGCTCATTAGAATTACAGTTACTAGTATGTACAGTACAGTAAAAATGCTCACTCTATCTTTTTGGCTTAGTGCCGGTACATGAATACATCCTACTCTGCAAACATGGGGCCTCTACGGAGATTTATAAGTGCTCTCTCTTGCCACATAGTACCGCACATTCATGTAAATTACGGTAGTCTAGTGTTTTGATGATGTGGCCTCTTTTTAGTCTAGAAGATGATTAAATCCTTATATTTACAACTGCGTTCTTTAGTGATTTATTGGTACGGTAGCCGGGACTGGTAGGG
>NMRB01001156.1:13553-51012 GCA_002633025.1 Notospermus geniculatus | reverse complement strand
TTCTGACGCATGTGCACATGTGTCAAAACGAACTCACGACATCATGCATGGTTGCTCTGCAACAAATGCATGGTGTAAGCCTAGCCTACTCGTGACGTCAGACAACAATAGGCCTACGGTACTGATGCAGCTGAACTGAATATAGGCCTAGGCCCTACATGACACATTCAGAATGAAATAACTAACATTCTTCTCTACTGGCAGGTGACAGGGTCCAACAAGGGGGTTGGATTTGCTATTGTTGAATCCCTTTGCGAGGAACTTGGAGAAAATTGGAAAGTCTACCTCACAGGTAAAACCGTAAAGTTGGCTCATGAGCTGAGTTTGACAGCTCTTTTGTTTCCTGTTTTATAGCTAAGTCGGCTAGGTCATTGCCTTGCCTAATGCCTGGTTGGTGATGATGTCCTCATTTCACATAATTTTCACTCAGAGGCAGAATCTGATTTCCACCCGTCCTAATCAGCAGCCTCCATCATCTCAATCCATGGTCTCATTCTCAAAGTGTCTGATTTTGAGAGTCGTCTTCATAATCCTACTACTACCATGTGGTCTCTTCTTGGCAGCTCGGGATGCTGGAAGAGGGCGTGAGGCTGTTAGGAAACTTAAAGCTAAGGGATATGATCCACAGTTCCACCAGCTGGATATCTGTTCCTTGCAAAGTCTTAAAACATTTGCCAAGTATCTGAAGGAAAACTATGGCGGTCTGGACATTTTGGTCAATAATGCTGGAATAGCTTATAAGGTACGTAGTGTAGTCTTAAATATTAGGCAGAAAGACTCATTTGCAAAGTCAAGCTGGGCATGGCACAGTCACTGTTCCATAAAAGCTGTGTAGGAATGCTCACCGTACATTGTACTAGCCAACCATTTAGATTCTCAGGTAGGAACTGTATTTTCCACCTGCTGTCTGCAACTTAGGAGACACCTCATGACCTGGATGTAAAAAATGTAAAATGTATATTCCAATGCCATTTTTCCAGCGAGCATCCAGAGCACCTGCTGCAGAACAAGCTGAAGTTACCCTGCGGACAAACTTCACTGGCACTCTTGATGCCTGTAATGTTTTGTTTCCACTTCTCCGTCCTCATGCCAGGTGAGAAATTCTCTGTTTCATTGGTCATCTAGTGGCAACCACTCTTTGGCTTGCTTTGCGTACTAAATCTTGAATGCGGGAAGTCTGATTATGGAATCATGAGACGGCCTCTTGCTAAATGGAACTTAAACTGCAGTTACGCCTATATGCGAGAAGCCTGATGGAATAAGAGGATTGATGAGGGCATATAAGGACAGTCTGAGGGATTGCAGGGGCAAAAATATTGGATTTGGAATGTGGTTTGGATATCACCTTTTATCTTCAGGGTGGTTCATTTGTCCAGCATGACTGCGATGAATGCTTTGAATCAATGCTCTGCTGAGTTGAGGAAGACTCTCACATCTCCAATGAGCATGGATGAACTTGTGGCCTTAATGGACAGTTTCATTCGGTAAGTTAAACAAAGAAGAACTAAAATGTAGGCCTAGGATAGAAATGTTTTGAAATATAATCACATATGCTGGTGGCAAGATGTTTTCAGACTTCCAAGACATTTGAACACCGAGGTGGTTACTGAAAATTGAAATGTCTCATGATCCCATACCTCCGTTCCAAAACCACATTGAAGTGAGGCTGTGTGTCCATAATGAGTTCACAGTATGTATGTTTCAGGGCGGTGAAAAGAGGCACTGACAGTGCAAAGGGTTGGCCACCCTCAAAGTATGGCACATCCAAAATGGGAGTGACAATCATGACAAAGATCCAACAGAAAGAGTTTAATCGTCACCCGAGGAAGGACTTGGTTGTGAACTGTGTAAGTACCGGTACCTTTCTTATTACCAGCTAGTACAATACTTGACAGTTTCCAGTATGCCGTTCATTGTTTGCTTCGTTTCCACACAAATACTTATGGTAATTTACATTTCTCGATGTTATTTTTCAGTGTTGTCCTGGCCATGTGCGGACTGATATGTCAAGTGGTAGAGGCTCAAAGACCCCAAAACAAGGTGAGATGGGCTCCCTGTAACTTTCATGTACAAGTGCATGTTTTCTAAACGGTCTACCAAGTCACCGTGCCGTAATCCAGCTGATTTTGATTCTATAACTTTCAAATGGACATCATGTCAAAGGTTAGAAAGACATACCGGTACTCATATGTCCATTGCCCGTTAAGAATCTTGTCAATCATTCCTGAGTGCATGTCCCTCTCAATTTCTCCTTGCTGTTCGTTCCAGGTGCGAAAAACCCTGTCTACCTTGCTTTACTCCCTCCTGGTGTGAGAACTCCACGAGGAGAATTCATCGAACATAATCACCAGATAACGGAGTGGAAATAGATGCCACCTGGAATGTGTTCAAAATCAAATGCTGCTATGGTTCATTCCATGCTGTTGTTTTTTACCAAGTTCATGAGTTTCTTTGCAATTATTTTCTTCTTGTGGCTTAGTAGTCTAGCTGAGGACTATCCTCTTCTCAGGACACACAATATACCGGTACATGATGAAATTCAGTCTTTTTTGATGATGTTGTGTTCATTCTATGAGATTAAATCTTTGATTTTACGAATAGTTAATACTTGCATATGTAATTTGATTTGTTGATGTCCGGACTTGCTGGACCCCTTCATTCATAGACACACTATGAGCAGTGTTCTCTTCTTGGAGAGCAAAACCCACTGTGGCAGGCTCGTTGACCTTTATTTGAACACCCCGGTTCCACTGGCATTCCTTTTAAAGTACGTTGTTGGGGAATAATGCATGGAGAGAAGACTTACCAGGAGTGTAGAAAAAAATAATGACAGATTGATTATGCATTATTGTTTATTGTACTACATGTACAAGAAGTAGCAGAAAAATGACTATTTTAAAAAGTTTATCTTGAAAATGGACCTGCCATTTTCATGATTGTCAACAACAGTCAACATTCTGGAAATATTAAACTTGGAACGTAGGTGACTTGGTCGACTGGAAGCAAATAAACCAAATGGAATGGAAGTTATTACTAGTGGACATGTACCGGTACTCTCATCATTGATATAACTGAATGATATAGATAAATGTAACATAAGATTGTATAAATGAAAATTTTGACTAAAATCTGGACGGAAGTGGGTGACTTGACTAGTCCAATGGAGACCATACAGAGAACATTTTATCACATGTTTGTCAAAATCAATACATACATGTACCTGTACTCGAACAGGAGTACCAGCATAAAAGTATGATACCATTACACAAAATGAATTACCTGTACATCTATCACCACTGAATGGTTGACAACCTACATATTTTGACCACACAGACCAGCCGTTTATCTGCCATTGGTTAACTCTATGTCTGAAAATTTTACTTTGTAGCCAAGGCCTCTGCTTCCTCTATCATACTTGTGCCCTGAAATGATAAGAATTTAGTATTAAATTGAAAGGAATGTCATGTAAAATCAATTGAAACATTCACTGAACCTAATGAAGACAACTACATGTGAATGTAACTGAGTGTCCTCCTGCCCCCAGATCTCCCAAGATATCACTACATGTACCGGTACGTGCATGATACATCAACATTACGCCGCTGGATTATAAATCGGTTTTGCCATCTGAATGAGACTACCTACCCAGACATAAAACGTTGCAGCTCCAGCAGATACATCCCTAACATCATCAAGTTGGAACTGCATGAGCAGGAATTTCGCCCTCTTTGCAACTGCCAGATTGAGTTTGGATGCTTCCAAACCAAGACAACGTCTCTTCAAGCTCTCTTTACCAGTCTTTCCAACAAGGGCTTGGACAGCCTTCCAATCCTGAAGAAATGAATGAATTCAATGAAGAAGTATGAAAAGCTGACATCTTCTGGCTATCTAATGGTACACATTACATTTACTTTGTTGTTCATGACACCTCTGTCTCTGGAGGATATTTTCTTATCTTTCGAAGCAAAGTTCGCATAAACACTGCATTGTTTTCAATGACGGTTTTAAGAAGTGTGAGTTTGAGTTGGTCAGTTGTCACTGGTGAACTTATAGAGTGACCATAATCATTTAATAGTCCCCTAGACGAATAGCTACCCAGCCACAAAGTCAAGAATACATGTAGTCGCAGACTTGTTCATTGGTACTTGCAGACGAACAATACATATATTACAAACGACAATGACGGCAAGAAGTCCTTCACTGACATATCTGCTCAAAACATGACAGGAAACATTTCAAAATGGACACGACATCAGTCATTCAGACAGTCATGACGAGAACCCTGGAGATATACACTGACAATCTGCAGAAGGACATGAGAACAGTTACATGTATAACTGTTTACTCACATCGCAGTACTCTTCCTCATCAGTCTGACTGATGCTAGCATCAGTCACTCCCTGTCATTTGGATACAATGTAAGGTGTAAGATTAGCTTACCGGTACTTTCATGTCTCTAGAGGAAGCTCCTGACAATCCAAATGTGCAGAGCACACCCAGAAGCTTACAAAAAATTCTGATCTGTGGTACTATCATGTGAAATCAGCAAGTGTGTGTCTGGCATCATGATTAAGTTTACTAGAATATGTTGTCTTCTAGTATATTAGTGCCATACTGACCTTTGTCTCTTTTTCTTTGTGACCCAGTAACAAGAACGTAGCCGTCATGACAGAATGTACAGCTGGTGGTGGTTTCTGGTAACTTCGGATCTCGGCGACTGTCGATTGTTTCAACTCCAAGATTTCAGCTCTGATTCTCTCTAGTCGCTTCAGCTGAAGAAGAGGTAGAGAAGGATTAAAATTTCTTCATGTAGGTATAAGTATTGAAAAAATGTTCAAATGATTCTTTTTTCATTCAGATTGAGAGGTGTACGGACGATATGCAGGTGGAATGGAAAAGACATCGACAGCATTGGCCCAAAAAATGATGTCCTGGCCAAAAGGTCCAGTGTGAATTCAGACCAGAGATGTCCCTAATACCAGTAAGCTGTTCCATACCAATAGCTTCTGGGTGTCAACGTGTAGTTTACTAAGAGTAGCCCAAAATAATCTTGTGCATTACCTGTATCATTAATTTATTTGCCTCCACCATCTCAGCTGCCAGTTGGATCTCAAAACCATTGATTTTGACATAGTTGATGGCTTTCTCAAGATCAACAAGTTTCCTCCTCATAGCTGCTGAGCCGAGATCTGAAAAACAAGTGAACAGAAGGTGGTAATGCTCCTAGGAGTAGTCCTCCCTACTGCTAGAGTGGTACTCCAACAGACTTCAACAGTGATAGTAGTTGAGTAAACTGCTGCCGACCAGTGATGATCACCTGCGACAAGCACCTGCTTTTGCTGGATGGGTCACAAATACCGGTAGTAAGCACCTGTAGGATGACAAGCAGCCCTGAGCTGAGAGGCTGCAGTCTGATTCTCCACTTACCATCTCTGGCCTTGATCTCCTTCAGGATTCTTTCAGCCTTCTCAAGGTCACCTTCATCATCGGGCAGCTTGGCCTTCTTGAAGTCACTCACAGCTGGCACCAGCTTATCTTTCGTTCTCTCCTTGATGGCCACCTTCAAGTTAAACCTTATCTTCTTGTGGTGATGTTCTGTCAAAAAGAAACATCGTGGGTAACGGGCCCAGTTATACTGCTGACACCCTCATCTGATATAAATCTGCCTTCGTACATGTAATCTGACTGAGCTGAACTGAACTGCGGGGACGAAAGAACACCTACACAGAGACGACAGACTTATAGAACACTGTTAAGGTCAATCCATGACTTCATGGCCAGGAGGCCTTCGATGATCTACAACCCAGATTACAATGCGTTGCAGCATCAGTTTCATTTTCCCACCTTTTGCTCTTATCTTGGCACTGGATTCCCTATCTTCAGCATTCTTCCTTTCCTTGGGATCTCTGGCTTGCTTGATCAACATCTGGGCGTTCCTGATGTCATCTTCTGCCTCTCTCTCCAAATCTGCTTCTTCCTAAACAGATATCAAGGTAGAGGAAGATTCAGGCAAGGAAAGGGATTTCAAAAGAGATCATTTAAATAGACCCCAGTTTAGCCAGTCATCTCTGAGGTCCTCACTCACGGACACCTACCTTGGCTTTGACTGTAGCATCCATGGCTGCTTCACGATCTCTTTCTCTCTCCAGCTCCTGCTCCCTCTTCACCCTCTCAGCGAGCTCCTGCAGGCGTTTCATCTCAGCTAAATCTTCCTGAAGACAGAATAGAGGTATGATCGTACATTCACCTGACCGGCTATAATACTCTAAGACTCCACAATGATTTACAGTCAAAGTTGCAGCTCATTACCTCCTCTTTTCGTTTCCTTTCTTCCTCTTCCCTTTGTTTTCTTTCTTCTTCTTCCTTTGCTATTTTCTCCCTCAGCTCTGCCTCCTGGCGGCCTCGTTCTGAAAGATTTGATGATCTGATACAAATGACCATAGCATCAATGCGAATTCAGTATTAAAGCACCACAGTATTGCCACTTTCGGTCGACAGCCGGCGCCACCGTACCCGTTCTCCAATACTGTAGTTAAGCCTTTCGCCCCAGTGTTGGAGAATGTATGATTACACTACAATGCACGTAGTAGCATGCGTAGTTTACCAAGTCATCAATAGAGGTCTCCCTTAACGCGGGTAGGTGTAACGCAGGATTGGGAAGCAATACTGTGGTCCTTTAAGAAAGCATAACCAACCCATATCAAATTTAGGCATGTATGACTTAAGACAGGAGTTAATTTACCTTCTTCTAATTCAAGTTCTTTCCTCCTTCTCTCCTCTTCCTCCTTTTCTTTTGCCTTCTTCAGCATTTCCTCCTGAAAAACAGAAGCATACTGGTACAAAATTTCAGTTTCCTTAAGTTTCCATAACACAAAGAATGCATCAGTTCATTTGCACATGAGCACACCTGTAGCCTCCTGATTTCAAAAAGTTTACCTCAGCTAATTTCCTTCTCTGCTCCTCTGCTTTTCTCTTCTTCTTCTCCTCATGTGCTTTGTTCTTCCTTTCCTCTTCTCTCTGCATCTCATACTTCATCCTCTCTTCATTCTCTATCTTTGCTCTCTCTCTCCTTCTCCTCTCCCTTTCTAAAATCAGAGAAAATGTCAGACTGCATTCCAGTGCATCTGATTCTCCTACAAGACTAAACTCCCTAAAGGGTATTGCACTTAGATTGTATTAGGTGAAAGCAGTCAACATTGAAAGACAGTACCTTCTCTTTCTCTCTCATCTTCATACTGTTCCTGAGCCAAGGCCTCCCTACTTGGAATATTACACAAATCGACTTCAATTTCAGCGAATGTGACCCCACTTCCTGGAGCAGCACGATTCATTAAGAATTGCTGCCATTTCTTCTTTGAAAATAACTCGCCATGAACAGCCTGCATCATCCACCTGAAGTATGTATCAGCAAAGTCAGAAATATTGAAGTAGAATTGGTTTTTGCGTGTACTAAAATACAATTAAGTGAAGTTTCATTCAGTGGTTATGCCATTATATCAACAGAACAACACAGGCTCTCTACAGAAGAAGAACAGTGAAATATGTGATGATTACATGCATGGGAACTTCTTGTCACCTACTTGGCTTCTTCCTCTGTAATCGTATCTTTCATCTCTCTGTCCAACATTGAGAATTCCCAACGGAAATCTTGAATCAAGAAATATCGTCGATCCATTTCTTGTAAGAGGTCAAAAAGCTCATGCACATCACAGCTGTTATCAGAGGCACAGGCATAGTTCATTGAAGCTTTAACCTTAAAAACAGTACAAAGAAATTCTTACACCTAGAGGGTGATCAGGGTGTCTAGGGGAATCAACTTTGGTGCCGATGAATAACATTATCCAATGCACCTCTCACATTTCCATTGTCATCCTAATTTCAATTGCCACACTTTATAACCCACCTGTGGCAAACTTATGCCTCCCATCCTAAGATCAGAATGAAGTTCCTGAACCTTTTCTGGTGTAAGTTCATTCTGGAAGCCAGTGTCGTAGTCTCGGAAAATCTGCTGGATCACCTGTTTCCTTTCCAAAAGCAGCTCACCCATTTTAGGCCTTTGTGTAGTGCAGACTGACACAGAAACCAAGTTCAAAGTGGATTAACCTGGAGTAGGCTACAGCACGCACAACTAATCTTTGGCCAATGGCAATGTCTATGCGATGGTAGACTTGTTTCACTGAAATATGGAAGATGCAATCAGTAGTCAGGCCCCTAGGGTCCTACCAGGCTAGGCCACAAGTAGGCCTACAAAAAATAATTAGATTAGCCGTAGGCCTAGGCTAGGCGTAGCGTCCTTTTTTTTCTCAGATGAGTGGGGAAGGGTGAGGTTTTTATTTTTTATTTTTACTATTTTGAGGCTGAAAAAGACATGTCAAAAATAAAATCAAATAGGCCTAGCTGGGCAGGCCCATGCCATGTCGATGTCAACCAGTCAACAGCACACGGGACAGCACAGAGCATGCAGAGCAGAGGCATGCAGGTCAACTCAGAACTCTCAACAAAACATAGGCCCTAGGCCTAGGCCTAGGCCTACTAAGCCATGCTCAACTGTGACAACTCAATTGTAGGCTAGAACTCAAGTAGGCCTAGAGGAGGGCCTAAGCATGCTAAGTTGCAGGTTGATGAAACAAACCCGATGTAGGCCTATTCAGCTGAAAAAAACAACACTATCAGAAGAGTGGAAAGCGGTGAAAATGGTAAAAAAGCATGCATGACATGTGAAACATGTGAAGTGAACAAATACATCAGCTGGCGGCCATGTTGTAAACAAAACTTATCCAACATACTTCTGTGACAGCAGTGTTCATTGGCTGATTCCTTGTATTGGACGAATCAGAGATCGTCTAACAAACAAGCCTTTGACGTAATTTCCTGGCCAGCACAACACTGCAACATGAAAATTCTGTATTTTCTGTCCGTTTTATTGAGCAAATAAAAGCATTTCTCTCCCTCATATCGTGTATCATTTGTGTACAGATTAAAGGACCATGAATGCTGATGTGGAATTTCACATCAGACACAATTACCCTTGGAGCAAATTGCCTACAAACATAAAACAGGTTGGTGTTGACACATCAGCAGAGTGAGCAGAAGACAGTTCTTCAAGCACACTGACTGCACTGCCATGCATGCACTGCGGTTTTGCATGCATCATGCACTCAGCATGTCAGTGCTCAGTTAGCTCAGTCCGTCAACTGGCTGAACTTTAGAAGAAGAATCCCTGATCGGAAGAGTGTCAGAAGTACTCCATACCACAAAATCTATTGTTCGAGGTGGCTTTATTAATTAGCGAGACCCTAGGCCTAGCTGTTCCAATTCCATCAATTGATGATTGAGGACCTTTCTATTTTCTTTCGCTTGGGGGGCATGCAGATCAGGGATTCTAATAAAATTTGTTCGTCTGGGACAGGACAGCAGGAGAGTATTCTTCAGGCCTAGCCTATTTCCTATACTCTTTCTCATTCATGTCATTCTCCATTTGCAGAGTCTCGGTAATTCCCAGAGGGAATATGAGAAGTCTGTCGTCAATTTTAGTGTGAAGAACCAGCTCCGATACAAAGATAATCTTGGTATGGTTGTCGCTTTAGAAACTCATAAATCTTGTTACAAATTGACAATATGAGATCACGTGGCTGATCACAGGTTTCAGACTTCAGTCCCCATTCTGCTCATTCCATACTTATTTACATCAATCTTGTTTCAGTCCGTTATGTGAGGAAGGATGAGAAGAGATACTATGAGGAGTTACTGCAGTACAGCCGCGATCACCTGATGCTATACCCTTATCACCTCTCTGATGTCATGGTCAAAGGCTTGAGAATAACTCCCTTTGCTTACTATGTCAGCATCATGACTGATATAATGACTCAGGAGAAAAGTTATGACTCTCTACCCAATTTCACTGCAGCAGATTGTAAGTTAAAAGTTAACTGGTGAACTTTTCTTGGGTTCATTTTTTCTTTAAATTAGCCTGTGATGGATGTGAAATTTGCATGCACAATGCTAGATCAAGATACTTTGACTATGCTCCGTGTACTTGCACTTACATTCAGAGAAACGAGTTCTTGCCTGTATTTTGTTGAATGCAATATTTGTATGGACACTTCATTTCTTATCTCTGTACTGGGTAAAGTTGTCATCTTATCTGATATATTGTAACTATTCTTCAGGTTTGCGTCTCCTCGGGATTGGAAGGAATCAGTATATTGATCTCATGAATCAATGTCGTTCAACTAAGGTAGGTCAACGTCTTCCTGTCATCCCAATCAGTTTCCATGTTTGATATGAATTCCTGTATCTGAATACGTGTTCAGTTATGTCCTCCTACAAATATTCAATTTTCAGCATTCTCCTCTCATCAAGGGGTACTATGTAGAATCCTTCCATAATGACATGTGAATTCATAAGTCCTAATAAACTCATGAGTTATTGGAAATTGTCTTGTTTGTCATAAGTCCTTTCTCATCTCCTCTCTCGGTTGCAATGATATTTCAGGATTCATATTTATCCAGCTATGTTAAGTCTCCTGTAAGTGGTTGCTTAGGCCCTTTCTGTGTTTTTTGGGTGGTGCTTCACTTGCAGGGGTTTGTTTCTGTGTTTTGGTGATGTCCAGTTTTGCCTTTGGGGTGTCAGATCTGTTTGGAAATTACAACTTGTTCTGAGGTGGTATCGCTTACGGTACTCATGGTTCATATCTCATGAATCAACTGTGTTTATCTTTTTCTCACTGCTGAAACAATAAATCTATTCACAAAATGAATTCTTTTTGTTATTCAGTGTATTGACAAACAAAAAGTGCTGCCCTGTAGCTGAAAAATGCTGTTGAATATTTTGTGGTAACAAAGTGGAGTACTGCTAAAATGCAAATGCACTGTACATGTAGGTTTGGTGGCATGGTGAATAACGTGATTGGCCTTAAAGTTCTCAGTTGTGCAATGTCCTGATAACAGTGGTTTGTTGATTTCAGAAATTCTTCCGCCGGAAGCCAGTCAAGGATCTTCTCCCAGCTCAGCCGATAGAAAACATACTGATAGAACCCTGGTGGATCGTCCAGGCTGGATACATCACTGAAGATGATATCAAGGTTAGAGGGACTTCCAAATTGTGCTGTTGTGTGAAGTATCTTGCCCTGAAAAAAAAGACAGTATTCCCTTGCTGTATCATTTGAAATTTACTACTGACTTGTTTGTCTAAACTATCAGTGTCAATGAATTGGATACTCCTGTCAATTTCAGGTCTGCAGTGTTGCGGAGAAGAACACCATTGACAAAATCATTGACAGCGGGCCACAACATACTGGACTCCTGGACCAAAAAGTTATACACTGTAAGTACCGGTATAGACAAATCTCAAATTGACGTAGACGAGAAAGATCTGCACACTTCCGCCGAAATCGCAAACACAACCTCGGTCTGAAACCAGCTGACGTGACACAACACAATCCATGATTCAGCAATAGTCGACTCTCATGCAACATCGTCGAAGTCACTGTCGTGGGGTTCTTTGCGTCACGTCATTCAGTTTCAGACCCAGGTTGTGTTTGCGATTTCGGCGGAAGTGCGCAGATCTGCGAATTCGAGAATCGTCTATTCTTTCACCCTATTGAAAAAAGTTGGAGGCAGTGCTGGTTTTGTTGGGATCATATATGATGATATGAAAAGGTGCAGATATTTCTGCTGTGTTTTCATTTGTGCATTTCAAGATCAATACCTCAGACCTTACTCTATCTGATGATGTGGGTTTGATTTCATGATTGTCACTTTCAGGTTTGTATCGGCGAGGTTTAGTCTACCTTGACGTGCCAATTGCTGATGATGATTGCATAATTGGTACGTCACTACTTTGATCCTTCACCTCTCCTAAATCATCCCGTGGTTTGATGAAGTTGCGATGTTCAGGTTTTTGCAGTCAGTGCCTTCTATGGTCCTTTAATTCTAATCCTTTAGAACAGATCCTTCACCACAGTATTTGGAAGGTTTTCATCCTGTCCTGTTGCATTGCAGTTCCTCCACTTGAAGGCTTTGTCATGAACAGAGTTCTTGGTGATTATTTTGAGACCTTACTGTACAAGATATTCGTCTCCATTGATGAACACACCACAGTTACTGAGGTNTCAGTGTCAATGAATTGGATACTCCTGTCAATTTCAGGTCTGCAGTGTTGCGGAGAAGAACACCATTGACAAAATCATTGACAGCGGGCCACAGCATACTGGGCTCCTGGACCAAAAAGTTATACACTGTAAGTACCGGTATAGACAAATCCCAAATTGACTTTAAAGAGAAAGATCTGCACACTTCTGCCGAAATCACAAACACAACCTCGGTCTGAAACCAGCTGACGTGACACAAGACAATCCATGATTCAGCAATAGTCGACTCTGATACAACATCGTCGAAGCCACTGTCGTGGGGTTCTTTGCGTCACATCATTCAGTTTCAGACCGAGGCTGTGTTTGCGATTTTGGCGGAAGTGCGCAGATCTGTGAATTCGAGAATCGTCTATTCTTTCACCCTATTGTAAAAAGTTGGAGGCAGTGCTCATTTTGTTGGGATCATACATGATGACTTGAAGGGCCGTATGCACCAAGCAAAGATAATCTTGAACTCAGGTTTAGCCACAACTTTTCCATTGTCAGATCATACCCCAGTAAACCTGAACAATTGAAAAGTTGTGGCTCAACCCGAGTTGAAGATTATCTTCGTTTGGTGCATACGGCCCGAAAAGGTGCAGGTATTTCTGCTGTGTTTTCATTTGTGCATTTCAAGATCTATACCTCAAACTGATGATTCTGATGATGTGGGTTTGATTTCATGCTTGTCACTTTCAGGTTTGTATCGGCGAGGTTTAGTCTACCTTGACGTGCCAATTGCTGATGATGATTGCATAATTGGTACGTCACTACTTTGATCCTTCACCTCTCCTAAATCATCCCGTGGTTTGATGAAGTTGCGATGTTCAGGTTTTTGCAGTCAGTGCCTTCTATGGTCCATTAATTCTAATCCTTTAGAACAGATCCTTCACCACAGTACCGGTATTTGGAAGGTTTTCATCCTGTCCTGTTGCATTGCAGTTCCTCCACTTGAAGGCTTTGTCATGAACAGAGTTCTTGGTGATTATTTTGAGACCTTACTGTACAAGATATTCGTCTCCATTGATGAACACACCACAGTTACTGAGGTATGTACTGGTATCCTAGAGAACCAAAGCACCACATTGGCCTAGTGGAATATTCTGACTTACCCTGTGTACCGGTACCAGTGACATTCTCTGCTCTGGTCAGTTAGACTTTCTTTTTATCTTCAGCTTGCCAGTGTCTTGCAGATAGACCTACCTCTGGTGAAAGTAAGTATACATAAATATACAACAGTTGATTCTGTAGGCAAGTGAGAAATTTGCATCAAATGTCCTGAAAATGCAGTTCAGACCTCATACATGTTTGACTCAATCTGCCACTTCTCTAAGTGGTAGTGACAGGCTGAGGAGGAGCTGTAGCTTTGGCATCTTGGAGTTTCTAATCGGTACAGGGCTATTTGCCTTCAGCATTGTGGTTCACAGTTGTAGAGTGTTACTGTCTAAAACAGTCAGTGTGTGGAAAATGAACTCAATATCTACTTCTCTAGAATGCAGTGTCGATGTACTGTCGCCTGGGTTTTGCCAGGGTCAAAGGTCAAGAGTTCAATGCAGATGACTGGCATCCTTCGTGGCGATCGTTCCAAAATGGTGGTCAGAAGTCGTAAGTTCTTGCATGTCCAAAAACCGTTTTGTCAAATTTTAGCCTAATATGCCAATTTCCTACCACTTGCACCATCACGTGTTCATGTACACCTTCCTTTCCTTCAGAACTAGTCAAGAAGACAAGCTCCTGATAGATTGGAGTACAACCATTGAAGTTCCTGAGGATTCCTGCAATACGCCAGATACACTCAGCCTGAATGAGGCTTCTGGTATGTGTCTTGTAACCACCGATGGACCCTCTTCCTCCACTTTAACGTCAACGTCGCAAGGATGCCACCTCTTTATGTCCCTCCATCAGTCAGTCTGTCTGAATGTCCATATCCGTCCATCAATTCATTGTTCATTCATCCAGCCCAATGCTGTCAAACATTCTGAGCATCACTTGACACCACCACTCTCTTCTTCTTGTGTCTTCCAGATGCCTCGAGTTTGACTCATGTTGGCTACACCAAAAGAATTGCATTCCTCTTCGACTCCACGCTCACTGCATTTCTTATGATGGGGAATCTATCACCGGTAAGCTAAATCATTTTCATTGGTTGATATACTTTGGTAACATTTATTCATGTGTGCAATGGTACTGAAGGTTATGTTAGTGTATAATCTCCTGCTGTACCTTGACATGACTGAATGGTTCATTCTCTTTGTTTCAGGGGCTTAAAAGCCATGCCGTCACGATGTTTGAAGTGGGTAAACTCAGTGATGAGTCGCTGGACAGCTTCCTGGCTGAATTAGAAAAGGTATTGTCAGCATTCTGTGTTGTATAGAACACAGTCAAACTTCTTATAAACGACAGACTTTCCCAAATGAAAATTCACTGAGTTACAATGATGAATTTTAAGCTTTACTCTTCTCCAGGTTGATATGGTAGCTGAAGGAGAAGCCCAGCGGTACTTCGATCATGCCATCACGCTGAGGGACACCATACGTTTCCTACGTTACAACAAGGANTTCTGAGCATCACTTGACACCACCACTCTCTTCTTCTTGTGTCTTCCAGATGCCTCGAGTTTGACTCATGTTGGCTACACCAAAAGAATTGCATTCCTCTTCGACTCCACGCTCACTGCATTTCTTATGATGGGGAATCTATCACCGGTAAGCTAAATCATTTTCATTGGTTGATATACTTTGGTAACATTCATTCATGTGTGCAATGGTACTGAAGGTTATGTTAGTGTCTAATCTCCTGCTCTATCTTGACATGACTGCATGGTTCATTCTGTTTGTTTCAGGGGCTTAAAAGCCATGCCGTCACGATGTTTGAAGTGGGTAAACTCAGTGATGAGTCGCTGGACAGCTTCCTGGCTGAATTAGAAAAGGTATTGTCAGCATTCTGTGTTGTGTAGAACACAGTCAAACTTCTTATAAACGACAGACTTTCCCAAATGAAAATTGACTGAGTTACAATGATGAATTTTAAGCTTTACTCTTCTCCAGGTTGATATGGTAGCTGAAGGAGAAGCCCAGCGGTACTTCGATCATGCCATCACGCTGAGGGACACCATACGTTTCCTACGTTACAACAAGGATCTCTACACAGACCAAGAGCACAGCGGCACTGGACTTGGCGTCGACCTACTCCGTTGTGAAAGCTTACTCGGTCTAGATCCTGGGACATGCACGCGTGTGCTCAATAAAAACTACAAGTAAGTAGGAGCGAACTGAGCCAGTTACCAGAAGGGTTGATCAGTATTTCTGTCAGCAGCTTTGTTTGTAGACCTTTGACTCATGTGTTTCACATAAGCTTCTCTGCTGGGAAGTCACTGACTCTCAAGAGTGGAATATTCAATAAACCTTTTGCCTGTTCGTCATTTCAGCTTAATCATCTCCATGGCCCCTCTTAGTAATGAAATCCGACCCATCAGTAGCTGTACACCTCAGCATATTGGACCGGCCATACCCGAGGTGAGCAGGGTCGGAATTATCGTTTCATACTGGAGTAGTTCTTCACAGTGTTAAACATAGTCTCAGTGTTCCAGTGTTTGAGATTGTATTTATCACTCTAGTGCATAATACCACCATAGACTACATAGTACTACCATAAACGATTAAAATGATCATATCCTAGACCTCATATATGTCACATAAACCTACAAGCCAGCAGGATTCATGCCCACATGAAAAACTGGACTTGCGGATACATGGAGGTAAACCATTTGGAAATATATACATATAGATCTGGGCTGTACGTCTCCGTTGTTTCCAGGTAAACTCTGTATGGTTCAAACTTTTCATCTACAATATGACTGGCTGTGGACCTCCATCACTCCTACTCATGAAAGGCACAAGGTTAAGAAAACTGCCCGAAATGTTTCAGGTATGTACATGTAGTCCACTTCAAATCCTGTCTAATAAGGGAGGTGGCTTCTAAAGTTGATTTGAGATTCTGATTCTGAAATTATTCGTGGTCTGTCTTCTTCCTCTTTCAGGAGTATGATCGTCTACTTATCACAACATGGGGCCATGATCCGGGAATCATTCCAACATCGAACATTCTTCTCACCTTGAATGATGCTCTCTCTCATTCTGCATTACTTATCCAGGTGAGAGAATAATTATTTTTTCTAGGCAAATGTTTCAATTACATGGCTTCAGATACACTTTGGTCATCTTCCTTGAAACTATCTTCCTTCGACACTATAGGAAGATAAGAGTTATGGGCCACCAACCATTGGAGTGGTAATATTTTCTTCCACCACTTTGAGGTTGAGTAGGTAGGTAATGGGAGGATCGCACAGTTAATGACTGTAATTATTTAATTTCAAAAAAAAAAAAAAAGTTAGACGCATGCGCAAAAGTTAACGGTTCTAAACTCGCAAAGGTCCTTTAAGGACCATGATGCGTTATATGACTATGACTATGACTATGACTATGAAACACACTAGAATTTGGACTTCCACACCCTGTACTGGGTTTAGCTCAGTCTGTGCCAGCAGGACTTATCCAGCAGAGCTATGTAATGACTTCGAAGGTGTATCTAGAAGCACATATGACTGATGTGGTTCCCTTGTATGCATTTTGGAGACCCACATTGTACTCTGTAAGAACTTTTTCGTTTCCCTGGGAATGACACCTTCTTTGTTCTGAATTTACCTGAATGCTTCGGGGTAAGGAATACTTATTGGTTCTCGCTCTGAAAGATGTTTCATCAGTGATCAGTGATTTTGCATTCTTTTTCAGGCTCATGGTTGGCAAAGTGATGGAGAGACAATCTACGTGCCATTTCCTCTTCAAGAAGGTTACAAATTTCAGTTTCGTTTTAAATGACGGATGTAGATACTCACTTGTTTTATGTTGGAATGATGTGTTTCACTTTGTCTCAAATTCTTGCAATGAACAATGAAATTAAATTGACTCACCTACTCATCTTGTCTGAATGCCTTCCATGTCATTTGTGTCCTTACATATACAATGCAGAAATCTTGACTGCTGTCGGTCCTTTTTTCAGATGAGAATGATACAAAAGTAAATCATGGTGCAATACAGAAGCTCGGCCAAAACATGGACCTAAAACACACCTGTGGATTTGTGACTCTCCTAAAAACAGGCAAACCTAGTCAATGGGCGGGAGCCCAGCCGTTATCAGACTCAAGTCCTGCGGCCAGCTCACCTAGTCTTCTCAACACTTCTACAGATGACACCCCAGTCAATGGTATCAAAGATTCAAAGTCAGCAGAAATGTTGGCATCTGAGGTGGATAGCCTGGCGACGCCAAAACGATCAAAACCTCAGCCTCCATCTTCATTATCGATAGATGATCATAATAATAGTATGGATATAATCAGTGGTGATCGTGGAGCGAGTTACTATGAACAGATTATCGAGGCTGATTGGGTGATACTCGATTGCTGTTTTGGAATTCCATTGTTTGATGCTGGCGTGAACAAAGATGTCTGTGAACGTGTGGCCGCACACAATCTCTGTAGTAAAAACAGGTATGAATCATGGTTTATGCCACTTCCAATGCCCATCTGCAGCAAGCTTGGGTGAAATATGACTTGAGTTATAATATACTTGAGTTGATTGGAGGAAATTGCTTGAGAATACTTCATTGGCCCTACTCAATTGACCGAGATGAAGGTTGGTAGATTCAATACCATTGCAATTCTTTATCACAAGGAGTTCAAACCTTCGGTACAATAATCTGCTCTCATCACAAAATCTTCATATCTGTTGAACTGTTACATACATGTACTGAATACATTCTTCACATTCACTCAGTGCTGTTGACATTTTTTTCAGTCTCCAAGAATTGTTGCACTCCAGTCGCATGCTATCGTTGCGGCTACTTACCTTCATAGCAGATCACCAGGTATGTAGTTAGATTTTCAAGGGTAGAATTTGTGGCCTGCTGTCAAAAAATATTGTAGCGTTACTTGATTCGAAGCATTGTTGGTTTAAGAGGTTCTCTGACCCGTAATCCTGGGAAATATGGTCACTGCTTGCAAGAAACGAAGTCATTTCTGACTTTACTCCATCTTTTATGTTCCAGGATCTGACCTTGACCTCTGAACACAGTATAGACGGCATGCTCCAAGCCAGCCCAACCAATCCAGAACAGAATGTTCCTCTTCCAACACGGAATTTGTGCTTTCTGGACGGCAAGCTTGAGCCATGGCTCAAGTACTAGGACCAAGTTTACCTCAAGTTGTTGTTCCTCTGTGGAGGTCTTCTGTGTTGACAGCAAGTTTTGGTTGCGCTCAAAAGGTATATGAAACTCAAGACTTCAACTGAGCATGGAAGGAGGGCAGAAGAAAATGCTGTTGTCAGCCAATGTTGAGAAGTCTACAGACATCAGGAGGAGCGTCATATGGTTATTCATGACCTGCTAAGCATTCAGAGCTTAGTTACCTTTTAAGTCAGTGTAAGTATCATTACACAGAGGAGAATATTTTTCATTACCGGTATATGTAGCTATTTAGACATTTCAATGTGAACTCCTCAAGAATTTGCAGCTTTTGTCTGGTCACTTGCTGCTACAAGGTGCTGTACCAAAATAATAATGGCTTATGTAGTAATTGTTGCACGTGGACGTTTAGGCTTCCAATCCGATATTCACCTGCTCTGAGACATAAAGTGGTCTTGTTCTGTGCTCTCTAATGAAGTATAGGCGATATAGCATGGTCAGTATTGATGAACCTCTTGATAGGATTTGATCGTGCTGTTGTGGAAGTTCCACTTCTGTTGATGCCAGTTGTGAGCCTTGTCTTGCCAATCATAAGACCTGATGAACAGGCACACTGGACATTCATCTGGCTACGCAAACCAAGAAGTTTAAGTTGAAAGTAAGAGGTGAAATTTGGGGTCCACCTTACTCGTGATACATGATGTCTTACCAATAAACACTAAAAGAGTAGGGTTGGTATTTTCAATATTTGACTAAATAATTGAACAAATGGGGTCTGATTTAGTGATGGACTGCTCCTTTGGGGCAAGATGGAGAAGTTATTATCCAGGGACCTGTTGCATAAAGTGACTTTAAGCTAATGGTACCTTTAACCAAATGGAAAATGCATTGAAGTTAATGGTACCATTAGCCTAAAGTCACTTTATGAAACAGGCCCCAGGTTGGGAATCAGAAAGTGAAAATGTTCAGTTTTTTGTGGCTGTCTGTGATTGCCTTTGGTAGGTACCATACTACAGTATTGTTTCTTGTGATATTGGGTATAGTTTTATCGCCAACACTTTCAGTCAGTGGGTGTGAATTATTACTACCGGTAATACAAATGTACTTGATGGCTGTTGGTGGCAGTGAGTCTGAGAACTGAACATAATGGTATTGATGCATTTCTGTTTCTTTTCTAAATTTCAAATCTTTTAGTCTGTACTGCCTTCTGTACATAGTTTCACTGAGTCTATTTATTGTAATTAATCATTTTAGACAATAATTTCAAAGATATTGATATAACATGTTGTATATTGGGGTTTCAGTTGAGGTGCTGCTCTTGTTGTATTCGGCCAACATAACTGAAATACGAGTCATATGTTCTATGGTATTTGAATGGGGCACTTTGTTGTTGAATTGATTTACCAGTACATAAGTTGCCTTTGACGAAGGCCTGTTTGTCAGACTTTGTTCAGTTCTGTCATATTGATGCCTCCACTGTGGCCCTCCTGTTGTAAACGGGCGGGGTATATCCTCTTGAGTGGAAATAATTTAATATTATTTGAGTGCTGCACTCAGTGCGTGCACTGGGGATGGTTTCTAGATGCTCATGTTACATGTATTCTCACAAAAGCCTATGATCTGATCTTCGTGTCTTCCACAGTAATCCTTTTGCTGTTTATGACGAGCATATCTCATGAAGGTCAAAATTACCATCCTGTGCATATGCCAAGCACAGCTCCTCATAAACCTTGCCATTTCTGATACTACGCACCCCAGCAGTACCCCAGTAAACTACCTTTACGCACATGATATCAAAGGATAGATGGCAGCACTGTGTCTACATAGGGGTACTACTGGGAAATAGCAATCGGTATAGACAGAGTGAGGGTTAAGATCAGGACGATGTCTGTGTTGCGTGAGAACACATACCGGTAACAGGTGTGATAATTACATGTACTGGTAAATATCTGTTGTCAAGAATCTGGTGATGATCTTTGTAAACTTGTATACAAACATGTACGATACCAATATTTTCAGGTAGTCAATGTGCTGGAATAAAGTATCTTGCTATGTTCATGCATGCAGTCTTGTGTTCGTTAATTGGTGTTTTCTTTTATGATATCTGTTCAATGATTAAACTTGTATCATTATGTGATGTTGATGTCCCGCATGTTGTAAAAACAGCTGAACAATACAGACTGTTGAAATTTCTTGCACTGTCTTCGTTTGAAGGATCGTTGCCATGCACATGATGCATTTGTTTTCTCTATTGCAGTTTGTTGTTGATGATGTTTATCTATTGTTTCTCGTTAGCTCTGACGTCACAACTTACGCTTATTCGCGCCTGGCCCAAGTGAGCGACCCTCCGAGCCGGTTACTTCGGGAAAAGATGGCGGCGAGGCTGATTCAGCCAATGGAAAAAGAGGAAATGCTTTGGCGCCATGACACTTTACTCGAGCCAGGCGCGAGACCGTGTTTGTTAACTTGGCCCTTCATAGACGCCATGACACTAGTCTAACCAGGCGCGACATCGTTCGTTTACTCGGCTCCACAATGCGCGATACCCGAGCTTCCCCCAGCGCGGTGCAAGTAATCGAACACACTAGTTATTTCTTGTTCGTTGGTAATGACATACAATTCGGCCTGCATGTACCTCCGACAAAAGCATCACTGTTAGCTCATGCAGGCCAGGCCCAATTGAACAACACAGGCACTGTGTTTTTGTAGGCCTACAGCGGTATAGCCCGGTACATGTATCTATCTTGGGGCCCAGTTGGGAGATACTTACCCATGAGATAGAGATTTTTGGAGGTTCTTGGCGTTCGTTCCTTTCGTCGCCACAGTAGGGAGGAGTGAGCATGATTAAGAACCCACATTAGCTCGGCGGGATGCACTGGAAATTGCATTCTGTACCACTTGTGGTCGGAGGTTGAATCAAAAAGAAACACAAGACAGTATCTTGCAGCATACAACAGGGTTTATAACCACATTAGATCTGGTAATTTCCATCTCTATGTCGTAAACAAATGTAAAATCAAAAATGCCAACTTAACAGTCCTTAAATATAGCGCTTTCTTCCTAGAGATACATGTACATAGACAAAATTTGGGTAGAAACATTTGACCCAATTTCCTCCACAAAACAGCTCATCAATCATCATATTGCTTGAGTTTTACTCCTTAGGCAGCCTGTACTGGTACTTTCATTGTAAAACTTCTAGACTTGTATCATCACGTCCATCACTTGCCAAAGAATCCAAACCTCTTGAGCAAACTGGTACCAGTACACACATATCGGGAATGGGTTGCTAAGTTGGGATTATACAGCTGGTAATCCTGTGGTTTTAACTGGCGATAAGCATGCCAAAACTGCCATAAAGCAGCATGAAGTTGGCCAAACATAAGAGTGACATTTCCTCAGGACCAGGCTGGATGACTTCACCTGTCTGGTCAACTTCACCCATTTCAAATAAGCAAAATGAAGTACTAGAGTACTGTCGGGTTTTTTTAATAGGCAGCTGCTCCCAAGCAAAAAAGATATTGGGCAGACATACAGCCTGAGAACTCGCTGAATAAGGCTATAGCAATTATACGCAACAAAAAAGTGATTGGCATATACTGCCAAATAACTTAATTACAAAATCTTAGTAAACGAAAAAAGTCTAAAAAGAGTGCACTTAAAGAATAAGATAAAAAAATGAAATTATCATCTACTGTGTAGCAAAAGCAGCATTGCCTTAATAGTTATACATGTACAATAATATGCTGAGCCATCTTCTTTCATTATTCTAATCAAGAATCTCCTTTCAATGGTCACTTTCATGTATAATAGACAGCTGTGCATGTAAAGCATGAGCAAAGAGTACCGGGTAAATCCTACCCAGGGAGAGACATTCCCTCTCCAATGTGAAAGATTTCTCATGCGTGATCAATGGGCAAGTCAACATTGTTGATTTATGACTTGTGCTGAGACCAATGGAACAAATTATTGCCCATAATTTTCTATGGTCGAGTTGCCCATTGAGAGCAAACTTGAACGAGGAAACAAAAAAGTCATGCTGGGCATAAGTTCTGATTCATTACATTTGGCGGCAGCTGAGTAAAGTGTGCACGTATATACAGTGAAATATAACATCAAAATGCAAAGGCCATCATAGCACAATATTTCTATCCATTGGGTATTTATAATCATAGTCTATATGATCTGTGATGCGAATGGCACCTCTGCGAATAGCCAGATCAATGTGAAATTCTTCAAAGGTGAAGGACACTGCATTCGAACTGTGAAGTGGTTTTGCTGAGTAGCATTTTGGGGGAACAAGCATATTCAAAGGCATTTTGGACATCGACACAACAATCAGTGAAGTCGAGTGCAGTTCTTCCACAAAAGCTGTCTGCACACGAAATGCTGCCTTGTTGTGCACAACAAACACAGAAATTGGAAGAACGTGATACCTATATAGAAAATCAGAGGTTACTATAAGTGAGTTTACTAGTGGTACATGTACATAGTGATGGTTATTCCACTGGCCAAGAGCCAGGCATGCAGATCACTGGTCCGTTGCTCAAATTGCCTTGTAGGCTTATAGAACATGTAGTAGTGTCATGCCTAATGCATTGCCAGAGTAAACGAGTACATTCATGTTTGTACCCAGGTACATGTATATTTTAAGCATTAGCAATTGACCAACTTTCTGATGCTGAAGTTTGATTGCAATTTAACTGCAGAATTACCTGCATTGGGACTATACTGATACTAACACAGCATTTATTGCACACAACTTGAAGTACTGTACTTTTTCAATCAAAGTCAAGTTTCTTGCACATACTAGTAGGAGAAATTACACTATACCGGTAAATAGGTCAGCCTCAGTCATTGTACCAGCAGTCAGCTAGGCTTTGTATACGCAATACTACTGTACATCTGAAATACTGATGGTACCTTCCTGATTCAAGCTGAATGCCAGGCAAGTCCAAATCAAACATCACATATCCCTGACTTGCATGTCAAGATTGACATCCAGTTCAAGCCAAGTTTCATGTTTGATGAAAAAGCAGTTGAAGTAGAAAAAGCAGGTCCACTGAATGTTATTAAGAAAAGTTATAGAGGACACTGGTGTAAAGCCTTTGGCAGGTTCTAACTGTAGCATGCTATGAAATGCTTATTACATGGAGTGTACATGTTAGATGGTTTAATCAGCATGAATTGAATGATAATAAGGACTAGATCTATGTGAGACTCATCTCAAAGAGACTCCCAAGATTTCATAGTTTTCATGTTTCCAAGTTGTGCTACCTACAAAACGGACCTGTATGCAGAATGGACTGTTCCAAAATGAACTGTTCCAAGCCTCATGACCCACATGTAGGCCAAATTAGTCTGGCACACAATCTCAAACTTTCTGTTTTCTTTTGACACACCCTTACTGAGGAGTTCCACCTTTTGTGCAGTGAACCACACAACAAGAAAACTATGAAATCTAGGGATGTCATAACAATACATGGCAGCATACTGACTTCGGGCAACAATTTGCCACTGTGGAATCACACAGCTGTGGCTGCACCAAGTTGCTTGTCATGGTTCTCCAAGAACTCAACAATGTGATCATAGCCGGCTTCCTTACCGAGGTCGTATGGCGTCTGCCCCTCCTGAAATGATTGGAACATGATGTATCACACGCTAAATAATCAAGTACCATCCGTTCCATACCCAAAGAGACACCAACAAATGAGTATTGAGAGGCATGAACACCCAATATGTGTACAGCCCGCCATAGACATGTCAGAAAGACATACGGGTGTATTCCTTGAACAAATGCATCAAAAACCAAGTCGCATTTTACCTTATTTTTCAGTTTTACGTCGGCTCCCTTTCCTATCAGCTCTTTCAGAACCTTCAGATGGCCAAACAGTGCAGCAGCATGCATTGGCGTCTCCCCATTCTGAAACAGAACACAAACTTAGATTCTATCCTGCCAGAGTTTCCACTACACTAAGCCAAGCGAAGTCTGTAGTGGCACTACAGCTCAGCTCAAGAACCAAATCTAGAAATCTTCATAGCCACAAATCTCTGCATCTACTCAGTCATCAGGAATTACAAAGGGGTGACCATCACCAAACCTACCTGTAGCAGCGCTATGTTTGGGTTATTCACTAGTAATTCCTGTACAACCTCTATATGACCCTTATGGCAAGCTTTGAATAATGGAGTGGCCCCATCCTGCAAAGACACAGATATGTGAAATGGGCGTGGTCTAGTGGTTAGCGAGACGGACTTCTGATCAGAGGGTCCCGGGTTCGATTCCCAGTCCTGACCAAGAAAAAAACACGCTCGCTTGTGACCTTGAGCAAGTCACTTTGCCTCACTTGCTTCACCCCACCCAGGTGTAAAAGGGGTACCTGGCTGGTAGTGATGGTCTATGTGAATGTTAGTCCAAGAGCACTAAAATCAGCTGCCAGGACTGTAATGCTCCCCAGGGAGTGGAGAAAGTAACATTGGAATGAACAGACCTATAGCTGGGGCATTAATGTAAAGCGCATTGAGCAGTTCAACTGGAAATGCGCTATATAAAAATGAACAAAAAAAAAAATGATCTAGCAAAAGCAGATGCATGATGCAGGTGATCATCATTGGTCGTCAGTTCTCTCAAATATTATCACTGCTGTCAACTTTTATTGTCAACCTGTAGAGACGTCCATTTCAGCTACTGTTTTGTGAGGCCCTTAACCCTTTCCTCATTTGCGACGTGGCCCTACATTTGCTAGAGAGGGTCACATATGAAAGTGGAATAATGGTGACATTTCGGTTGATTTTTCAATAGCATCTTCCACTCATAGCAGGTCTAATGATCCTGGGGTGCTTTTCTGTGGCAATGGTTTAACTCACCTCTCTTGTTGCATCAACATCTGCCCCAGCATCAAGGAGAATCCGGCACAGAGCAGAATGCCCCATTTGTGCTGCTATCCACAGTGCGGTGGCCCCATCCTGAAAATAGCAAATTTGTTGTGTACAATCTTTCCCAAATATTTTTCAATCAGTTCCATGGGATGCAAAACTTTAACAGAAGTTGCTGGCCGCTTGATGAAAGGGACGGAGGGGGAGGGGGATGAGTCAATCAATGGAAAGTCTCACCTTTCTTTTCATGTCCACCTTAGCACCTTTTCTTAGTAAGTACTGCACCATTTTCCAATGACCATTTTGCGCAGAGATGAAGAGTGGCGATGCTCCATCCACCATCTGTGCATGTATATCTGCTCCTCTCTCCAGCAGTTCCTCCACAACATCAAGGTGATTACACTGGCAGGCAACAAAAAGGGGTGTCCCTCCATCCTAAAAATACACAAGCATCAACCATACCATAATATCACAATCAGGCAAACTGCAGAGACACAGCAAACAGGGCCAAGCTGGTTGTTGCAGCTTGTGAGCAAAAGACATCATCACGAGGTCCAATCCAAACTCACCAACTTACCAAGCCAGCCAGAAAAACACAGAGTATTGAGCCGTGCTATGCTACTTTACAGCATTACTTCAATATAATTCACACTCACAAAATGTGATTAACTCTCAGTGGAACGAGTTTAGAGATGGGCATGTCCATGTATGAGAAATTTACCAAGCCACAAGAGATAACATAATGTATCCAACTAAATTTTAATCTTCAGGGGAAAACATTGGCGATCACTGGTAGTATTTTCCTATTACTGGTACATGTAGATCTATGCACTCGTATGAACTAATTCATCATCAACATGACGATCAAGAAAGAGTAATTAGTGAGGAATGATTAAAACAGTCACATCCTTCAGGGACTTAGCATTAGTGCTGATCTTAAACTAAAGCTCAACTGAATGTTCCCCAGTGAGTAGAGTCATTCTTTTCAAGAACTACTGCTTGAAATACTGTACAATATGTTACCATCTCTGAGAAAACCCGGTCAAAGTCGCTGAATACCACAAAAGGTTAATAGGTTACGTTGAGAGCGTCATCACAATGAAAAAACACCAGTCTGTTGGCAGCTACCGTAATAAAGCCTTATCGATTATGCAAGAAAGATCAGGTATGATCAACGCGACTTTGACCGGGTTTTCCCAGAGCTGGTCCATATCATCATACTGTTTGAGTGTTAATAGCGTACCGTACACTTACATAACTTGGTAAATCAACCGGTGCCCCATGATCGAGTAGTTCACGCACAATGTCAAGGAAGCCACCTTGGGCTGCGAAGAAAAGGGCACATGTTCCCGTCTGAAAAGGAAGGAAAGTAATCAATGTCAAAGAATTTACTAAGCAGACATTTGAAATATTTTCGAATCATAGAGTTCTGCAAGGCCAAGGGATCATTTTTGATGTTACAATGACACTTCTCTCAGAATTTTTCAAACAATAACTCACAAGCCTTCGCGCCGCAGGGTCTGCTCCTTGCTCCAAAAGCTCTTTCACACATTCTAAATGGTTATTTGCTGCCGCCAAAACCAGTGGGGTGGTTCCCTCCTGAAATATGATCAAAAAGAAACACCGATGTTGATCCTGTAACTGTCGATTCATAGCACCATCGAATCGTGAGGGCTGATTGATTCTTTCAGAATAATGCGTCCTGAGTTACGGCAATTACATGTACAATATGTGACCCGCTCTGGAAAAGCAGTCGCATGTCGCTCAGAATGTGAGCCTCAACGAACTACCGGTACGTAAGATGATACCAGGAGAGAATGGAAGAAATGGATTGTTTCAGATTTTCAGATGGATAGTTTCAGACAGACAGTACTGAAACTGACAAACGCTTAGTCTCAACCTGCCAAGCTACAAGTGACATGCGTCTGCAGTGGTTTAATTGCCACAGCGGGTCACACATGTACATGTATAAGGTCCTGAATATCACCAATAATATACAACAAAATAACCCAAATTGACTGATTTTTTATGGAAAATGGGTGGAGAACTGTGCAAACTAGCAAATTGACAACTCATGCATTCGAGTCAATTGGAATGTATCAGGTATCTTGATCTGCATCTCCAGTTACAGGGTTTCCGCCAGAAAAAATATTTAGGGGGCACAATCCGGGTGCCTCCGGCCGAAGTGGGGGTCTGGGGGCCCGCCCCAGAAAAGTTTTTTCCCCAGAAGGCTGGAGATGCATTTTCCAAGCATTTTAGAGCTTAAAACTTCCTGTGTAGAGATCTTTGTTTAACTGTTGTATCTCTTGAATGAAAATAAGGGCAATTTAAAGACACTGCTCTGCACTAAATTTAAGGGGGGGGCATGCCCCCATCAGATCATGAAAGGGGGGGCTTCTGCCCCCCTTGCCCCCCCCCTCTGGCAGAATCCCTGAGTTACATGTATATTGGCATACATNTAAGCCGGGAATACATGCTGTACAAACATGTTCTCACCCAGGCAACGAGCCATGATCTGCATTATTTTAGATCAAGGTGAAATGCCAGACGATAAAATATCTCTTCTCATTGATGCAGCTCTGGCTTGATGAACTCCACAGGTGAATCATAAACAGAACAGATGGCTCAGTAAAAGAGAGAACAAAATCTCATTCGTAGGGTTTTGAGTTTTGTGTATTTTGTGGTTAGACTCAGACTACATGAAATCTCCCTGAAACAGGTAGAGAGAAATCTGTTAAGATCCCACTGAGTCATTACCATTAGATCAGCATTAATACCAGTTGGTAGATGATGCAAGTAGGCATCAACTATGAGCAAGAAACCCGCCAATATTGGCTAGACAGATTGAAATTCTTGGCCACGACCTTTGCCACAACACTATTTCAGTTTGCACTACAGGAAGCAATCAACTCCTTTATTAAATTACTCGTGTGCCAGACAATTATTTTACAACACAGAGTGAGACAGAGCAAAAATTCACAATAAAAGCCAGGCAAACAGCAGCAAGCTCTCAATCCAAGGCAGCATTTCTGCATTGTTGTTGCACTGCCAGACATGTCACTCAAGAGTGGTTCCTACATGACTTTAACTGTATCAGCTCTAATCATTACTCTGGTGATAAGAAATATCCTATAGGGCCACTGCAAAACCCAATGACATGACCACATCTTCAATGATGTGGTCATGTCAGCCACTCAATGATGAAAGATGAAACTTTTGAAAGATGCAGAAGTGTCCATTTCAGTGATAATCTAGGACACCTGATTCTACAGTCTGTACATGTTCAATTGAAGGAGCTCCTTGACAACTCTGAAGGATGGTACACTTACCAGTATTTTATTCCCAATTAATTCAAATTCACACAGCTCTCATATCCCACATCAATACCAAAATTGCATGGGAAGGGAGAAGGCAGGATGCCTATTGTTTTTGTTCAACTATGCATCAACATATTTTAAGAATCACAAATTGTGTGTGTATGGGGGGACAGAAACAAGTGGTGGTGGGGAAGTGTGCTGCAGGAAGAATCAAGTGGTGGTGGTGGTATATCAAGGCATGCAAGGGATGTTGTTGTGGGGCTAGAGAGAAACAAGTGGGGATGGTGTGTGGGGGGTTGCTGATACTATAGCTACCGGTACATGGCCTCAAGCCAAAAAGCACCCTGTTTTGGTACCACTAACAGCTCTAGGCCTAGGATCTGAGGTATAAGTCACAGGAAATGATCATGAAATGTTACCCAGACAGAAATGATAGAGAGACATCAGCTGGTGCGATTGAAGATAATTCATGACCCAGAATGAGCCAATTAGGATTTATTTGGCAACCTACATGTATATGATAATATACTCAGGGATTATTATCATTATCATTATTATCATTTTATCTATTGGATGAATAATCTCACTTGTGGTCTCAACTTTCTCACAATCTTTTTAACGTCATCTGGTCGTCTTTTAAGATGACCACAGATGACGTTAAAAGACATGCACTAACTATTGCATTTCAATTAAGCGAAGTTCTTCTGTGAGTTGTAAAAACAACTCACAGAAGAACTTCGCTCAATTGAAATGCAATAGTTAGTGCATGTCCAGTTGCGTTCAGTCAATGAACAACATACCTTGTCTTTGCAATCAACATGAACACGTCCACTGTCTAGGACCCTGCGTAGCTGCTCGACATTTCCCTGGAGTGCAGCTAAGTGTAGTTGTTGATCAGATGGAGTCTCTTTCTGCGAAGACAAACAACAAATGTATGAAGTGAAACATGGAATGCATGGTAACAATTCAAAACAGTGACTCAGGAGCACAGTGAAGCACTCAGAAGCCTACATACATGTACACTCCACTAGACTACAGCGATTGTCCTTCTGTAGGCATACGCGTAGGCCTACCTAGGCCTACTGCCTACCGGTAGGCCTATGATTGGCAGCAGAGTACCGGTAGGCCTACGCAGGCCTTGCCGTTTGACGGGGGCGATTTTGCATGCACCTCGCAAACAATAGAAATTCAATTGTTTGCGAGGTGCATGCAAAATCGCGCCTGCAAATGGCAAGGCCTGCCTACGCTTACTCTGTACGTCAGTAGTCATGACTGAGTCACCATTGTTGGCCTAGCCCTACCGGTACTACGCAGCCTAATATAATTGTCATGATTGTAATGTAGGTCTAGCTACTAGTAGGTACTGGCTAGCTAGGCCGCCCTAGGCCAAGGTTAGTCATGAAATTCACGACTTCGAATATTTGGGATATTCTACGTCGTGATTCAGCACTCCATGTTGTGTGGAGGAAATTCTCCCGTCTGAGAAGGGCGAAATGTTTTCACTGCTGGTGAAGCTCTGGAAGCAGGACATCATTTAAAAAGTATCCTATCATGAAGTTTCAATGTTCTAGATGACACTCCTACCGTTGCCCAAAAAATCTGACCACTTGTAAGGCGTTTAAAATCCGAAGTTTGAAGGACAGTGAAAACACGCCGCCATATCCCTGTACATTGGTTTGTTGACTTCCGGAGCGAAAGGTCACTTGGGAGTTGAAGGTTCGAAAGGTCGTAATTATCGGATGTTTCTTCGCCCTTGGAGGAATAAACTTTCACCATTGCGCATGCGCAGAAGGCGCAGTTTGAGCAATCGGAAACACTCGGCGATTTCCGATGACGGCAGAGGCAAACGCCGAAAGTGACGTCATCAAAACATTATGGCAGCCAAGTTCGGCGCGATGCAAGATCGCACCGAAGAAAAGC
The DNA here is from genome assembly GCA_002633025.1 of Notospermus geniculatus. Classification (NCBI taxonomy): domain Eukaryota; kingdom Metazoa; phylum Nemertea; class Pilidiophora; order Heteronemertea; family Lineidae; genus Notospermus; species Notospermus geniculatus. The sequence goes on along the minus strand of NMRB01001156.1, from coordinate 20,532 downwards.
AATTAAACCAATGTGTTCTGGTCAGATTACAATCAAAATGGTCCAGTCACCTACTGTTTTATATGAACATTACAAATATTTGGTATTAAAAGCAATTTTCGCTGTAGGTTTTCGAGATATTCGCAATAAAAGTGCAGCGTGTTCGCCCTATTGATATGCAAATTTTCGTTTACACTAGTCCCCATAGGAGTTTGTATTGATGTATCCGGTCGTAGAATCATAACTCTGTTATGTTCGGAGACAGGAGTTTTCGGTCTAGGCCAAGGTAGGCATGGACTGGTGTGGTAGGGCTTGACCATGTTGACATGCTTGAGCGTTGGTTGTGGGCTTGATTCCCCGTGAATTGAATTGAGTTGAATTGGTTTTTCAGCAGCAGACCAGCAACAATCAAATGAATGATGATGATGAAGTGAGTGAGTGAGCATGGTGAGCAGGTCATGACATGAGTTGTGAGATGATGAGGTGAGCAGGTTTTTCAAACACTGTAAAACTGTCACACATAGACTTGGGCGGCTACAGAGCACGGTGAAAAACGAGGCAATGTTAACTCGCACCTTCAATGACATTTCTAAATCGCAAGACTGGCATTTATCCAGGAGAAGAAATAGAAAATATGCTGGAATGGAACTGAAGTTCCACTCCCTTCTAAATTTCGTGATTTGCTAGATGCTGAAAGTACCACTCTGACAGGTAGCAGTCGATTACATGGTGAGTATATTCCGCGATACGAATAAAACGTTCTTGTATATCATCTCATGTGAAAGTCATTTATATGGCACAAAAAGCTTTATACGTATTTTCATTTTTAAATTGAATCAATAGATATTAGTATCTCTCCAACTTTAACATGTTAAATGACGAAGATTCATATCAGTTTTCATTTCCCTCTTTAGACTCATGAGACTGGTTGACGTCTTTGCCGCTCCACTCCCGTGGCGCTACAGTCCGTGGAATGAGCGCCACGCCACGCAATGTATCGGCAACAAAGATAGGAACTAGTCTTTCCCCTTATACAAAAAAAGGGGAACAGTCTGTTCCCCTTTTTGCAGCCACACACCCGCGGCGCTCCGATATGTGTTATTCCCATGGTGGCCAATATAAGATACATTTATTTTCTATTTTATATTTTTATTTTTTTCATACTTTTCGTGGAATAAACGTTATTCCGTGGAGTAAACTTCTCTCCGCGTTGACACGAATGAGTAAACTTTTCTCCGCGGAGTAACTTTATTCCATGGAGTAAACTTTTCTCCACGTTGAGTAAACTTTTCTCCGCGGAAATAACTTTATTCCGTGGAGTAACCTTATCTCCGCGTGGAGTAAACTTTTCTCCGCGGAAATAACTTTATTCCGTGGAGTAAACTTTTCTCAACGCGGAGAAAAGTTTACTACTCCACGAGGAAAAAATTTTATCCACGCGGAATAGGAGGCGGGCGCGGGTGGAAAAAATCGATCCAACGTATTTCCCTCAGCTGTTTCACTCGCACCCACTCCCGCCACCGAAACCGCGTCCGCAAACGTCTCATTGGCGCACGGATCCGGTCCGTTTTCAGTCCGTTTGCCCCTATTTTGGCGGATACGAAAACGCAAAAGCCCATTTGATCGGTTTTTTACGGACCTGAGTCGGAAAAAATCCGTGTGCCAATAAACCCTGCATTAGCCTATAGGCCTGCGTCTTGCAGAAGATGCGAGTTACAGCCTACCTTTGCTCCTTTCATAATCTGTTTCGTGGGTAGCTCGCCTGCTTCCCTTTCGTTCTGCCCATCTTCTGCCGTTCTTGAATCCGCTCTCGTCGCTTCGCCCGTCTCCTTGTTGTTGCGAAGGGGCTTGTAGGTTCTGGGTGATTTTTCAGTTGCCTTTTGTTTAGAAACTGGTGGTTTCCTTTTGTTCTCCATCATGGACATCAGTGACAGCTCATCCAACTAAAAAAGGATGTTTGCCGCATCCAATTTCGCTAGCACTTACGTAATCCTGTGCACCGGGTCGAAATGCTGGCGGTCTATCAGTATCCGTGCAGCGCGTGTGAATAACATTCGTGCCTGCATACATGGATTATAAACTAAACTGGGGTTATATTGCCAGTTTTGATATTTTCAAGGCAATAACATCGGGGGGATTAAAGTTTGATAATCCTGCAACGGAAACCACTTGGGTACAATCACCAATCGATTTTATCGATTGAGGTTTTCGGTGTATGGCGGTAGTATTGGCTTTATTTTCCCGGTGTTACATCTCCAGTGTTTCCTCTGCCAATGTTTCCCTTTAATGTTTCTATATGTAGGCTAATAAAAGGGACAAGCATGTACCTTTCATCATAGATGTTTATTCAAGGGTAGCCTACAATTTCATAATACAAACACTGCTATATCTTATGAAACCTAATCAATTCACTCATATCGTAATTTGGCCTTATTTCTCGGTCCAGTGAAGAAGTGTTTGCGTTCACCACCACACCGTGGCGCTCACAGTGCAATGACAGTCTCCAACGCAGCGAGTGTGGTATGGGAGAACTCGGCTCCAGGCTGGTGAGTCCAGGTCAGATTTGAATGAACCATTCAGTTTTCTTTAAATACATGTGACGTAGAGATATAGGCAAAACGTGATCGAGATTCTGACCTCAAACAAACTATCCCCATCAGAAATCATCAAACCCAAACAGTTATTCTGACCCATCAATTTGTCCGGTGTATAGGAACATGTCAAGCGAAGACGAGGTCGTCCAATTTAAGGTGGCGACCTCTGCTTATGTGGCAATAATGTCGTTGGACTTCTCTTCTTTGCCTAAATGATGTCACACTCATCGTCGGCAAGGCTGAAGCGGTTATAGAAATCGAACTGAGTGATCGGATTGGAGAAGCCAAGTGTCTCGGCAACGCTTCCGTCATCCTTTCTAACTTCGAAGTCTCCACTTTGCAACAGTGTTCCACTCAGATAGCCCCCTGTAATAACAAAATGCCAACTATAAGAATAGATGTGGATGATTATTTCCTATAAAATGTTTTGGGGGAAATGTCTGAACAGATATGAACCAGGTTCAGGTTCTACCAATGGCCAAACTGGGGTTGCTTTCTGCGGGAAATAATTCGATTCGTGTTCACAGATAAACATTCTGAGCTGTCAGAACCCTGCTTAGGGCCGATTTAATAGACATTGGCTAAGCTAACCATTGGTTCCACCAAAAACAGATAGGCTTGCGAAAAATGTACAACTAACTTTTTCACCAAAAAGCCCCGTTTTCTAAGCTCTGTATAGCACTTACTATCCATCCAAAAGGCTTTTTGATGAAAAATTTGTTGTACACTTTTCGCTTGCCTATCTATTTTTGGTTTCCAATGGTTAGCTTAGCCAACGTCTATTAAATCGGCCCTTAGTGTAGAAAATAACGGTGGTTATCTCATGGTCTCGTCCTGTTCAGGTAGACGTACATGTCCCCATTACTCACCGATCATTCCCCTCGTCCCCGGTTTTGGATGCCCAGTCACTTCAAATTTCAAACTTAGGAAGTAGGTCGGAAGCTGATCGTCGAAATTCACAGTCACCAATACGACTAGATTTCTTGTAAGGTAGACTCTGAGCTGGTGTGATTCCATTCTGGCCCATCTCCGTCTGCCTTGGTGTCGGCGACTCATTCCTGGCATAACCATACCCGGCATAATCAAGTCCTCATGCGTTCCATTCAAATCTACCCATGTTCTGGTCTCGGGTACGCCATGACAGTTAATGTTTATCTCGTTCACGTCTATCTCCACCGACAGGTTGAAATACGGCATTACCATTCGGACGCTGGTCAGGACCGATGTATCTTCGACATCGGTGAAATGGCCAAAAACCAGAGCATCTGAAGCAACAAATTTTATGATGACCCATACAGCGAACATTTTATTCGCTTATTTTCTCACATAATGTATTCACTAAATGCAATAAACTTTATAATTCGTAATTCATTCCCTTATNTAGTCCGGTCGCAAAACCCCGATTTTGGGCTTAGGTGTTTCTTTTTGAATAACAGCATTTTTTTTCCAGTTTTCATACATTTGGAGGGTGTGGAATCGGAATCCGTCGAGTGCCACCTTGGCACCCTTGAGCGTTTTGAGAAATTCGCGTTTGAATTTTTGGAACTGACTTTATCATTGGACGTCAGCTGACGCAACGACTGAGCTTTGTACAGGAGAATGGGACCCGATGTACAGCTAACTTTTTAGTGGTTGGATTTACACCCCACAAATGTATTATCAACAGATAGAAACATGGTGCCTCGTAATCATATAAGCATGTTTTTAGTAATTTTTAACTTGTTATGTAATTGGAAACGGCATTTTTCTGTATTTTGACCCATTTTGTGTTAATTTACATAAAAAACGTCATTTCTTATTACAAAACTACTGAAAACAATTAAAAACATGCTTGTCTGCTTCTGAGGCACCATGTTTCTATCTGTTGGTAATACATTTATGGGGTGTAAATCAAACTATTCAAAAGTTAGCTGTACATCGGGTCCCATTATCCTGTACAAATCTCAGTCGTTGCGTCAGCTGACGTCCAATGATAAAGTCAGTTCCAAAAATTCAAACGCGAATTTCTCAAAACGCTCAAGGGTGCCAGAGTGGCACCCTGCGGATTCTGAATCTCTGTCATTTGGAGATACAAAAAATGCAAAAAAATTGCTGTTATTCAAAATGTCACACTTTTTCGTTCTGCGTCCGGACTAAATGTTTTGGCGTTGTTCACATGGACTAATCATCGATTTTTGGCGATCGCGAAGACGATAAGTGGTCAATAATTTATCGATTTGAATCACTTTATACCACCGCCCACATAGCTAGTTAGTTTAGGCACATCAGACTTTTGGAAGTGACTTTTATTGGCCAATGTTGACAAAAAAATGCACGCCATGCACAGGGCAATGCATTGTGAATGTACTGCGGGGGCGCTGATGGTTGGGTCCTTTCCGCTTCGCTGAATGCTGATTGGCCATGTGCTAGGTGCGATAAGGCCTATTCCAAGTCCAATCGCCGATGATTGGCACACGGCATGCATGACAAGTGTGACAGGAATCAGCGTCCTAGGAATACAGATCCGCCAAACAATAGCTCGCTAAGGTTATATTCGAATGGTCATGGTCTCTCTAGCCATATATCCTAATCCCTCACTGAACAATAAGACCGGACTTGGGTTCCACGGGGCCTTGGATTCCTTTCACACATGTGTAAAGTTTTTCAGTGTTTCCGTGTGCCAGTGTTCCCCCTATTGTTCTGGAAACACTGGCAGATAGATCGACACGTTTCTCTCTGTGTCCTCCATTGTCGAGTCGCGGCTTATTCCGTCAGACAATAGCAGGGGAACACTGGCAGATGGGGCACGCTCAAAAACGTTACACCGGGATGTCTGAGCTACCTCTCTTTTCCAGGTGAAGACGAGAGACGTGTTTCTAGACACAGAGCAGGCATCGAAAGACATCGTTCTGACACCGCATACCACAGCACGCAGGAATTTCCTTTCTATTCAGTTAACGGGCAACCCTGTTCGTATTCCTGTAAGTCTCGATTTGTCAATCCATATCATAACCACAATAAGATGTTGCTATAACATCCGTGTTTCTTTTTTGCCATCGACATTTATGTCTCTCCCCGAGATGAATGTTACGTGTAGTGAAATTCCCTACTATGCAGTCGAAATCCCCAATTGGGAAGGTACAATGTGGGTAAAAATTCCCCAAATCATTCTCAATTTGGGAGCTACTATAGATCCATAGCGTCAATTGGAACCTTGTTTACATAAATGTAACGTGCATCACATTTTCAATCTCCGAGAATCAAATAATGACAAGCGGTATACTACCAAAGCTGCACATCAGAAGAAAGAGGATTGCTCAGAGATTCTCTTCAATCACACTTTGATGCAAAACACATTCAGTGTTAAGAGATATCGTGCGCAGAAAGTCCCAAACAGGTTTGAAAGTTTCGCATTTTCAACTTCACAGCTGCATAACACAGCGTAGTGCAAAAGTTTCTTCCAGAAACGATATTCATATGAAAGCGCCTGGCAGTCCGAACTCATTTTGGTACAGACATAAAAAATCAAAGACGTGATACTCTAGAAATTAATGATATTGTTGTCAAAATTTCGTCAATTTCAAGCCCGCACATGGTCCTCCAGCAGCATGACGTGACAGCGTCACAACACTGTGCGCCACGTGACTTCCACTCCACGACGACGTCATTATGCCGTTTTGACAGTATGCGCACATATGTATGTTCATGATATTGGGCCTCAAGAACAAAAAGAAAACATTTTGTTTCACACAAATCATGTTAAAAGTATGATTTCTTTCCATTTGGCCCAATTGACGCTATGGATCTATAACTATAGACATGGCCCATTGATTGCGGGGCTATGTTTGCCAAGTTGGTTTTTGCATCCCTTTTTGAAATCCTCCTTGTGAGAATGCCAGAAAGTTTAACGTAACAATTGACCCCTCATATCTATACTATAATGCGCGTTGTGGCCGCGAAAAAGGAGGTGGATTTTGTTTCAAGCTATGATCTCAGAAATGCGTTGAATGTTGGAAACCAATGACTTAGTAGGTGTGGATCATATTGTAAATTCCCCTCGACTGATTCTTTTTTGAAATTTTACCCCGTTTTTGGAAAAAAAATGCCTTTTTGTGCCACAATCTGAACACAGGAGAGTTCCACACAGCTACTTGATAGTGTATCCCCCTAGCGGCGATGAGACCAACTGCGTACGTCCGCCGGCGCCAACTGGAGTTGATTGTATAGTATACAAGTGTACAGTGTAGCAATGTGTACATGACGTGTACATTTGGGAATGATTACTTATTATTTGGGGAGTATTTTTAACCTACTTTTAACTCACGCAGTGAGCCGCGAAGCGGCTCACGAAGTGAGTATAATGGTTACGTGTGTGTAAAAAAATCTACAAAATTCAATGGAAAAATCAATACAGAGATGTGTAATCC
>NMRB01001156.1:0-13183 GCA_002633025.1 Notospermus geniculatus | reverse complement strand
GGGGGTGGGGGTGGGGGTGGGGAGGGGGGGTGGCCGGGGGAGGGGGTAATCACCAGCCATTTCAGCGATTCATACCTTGATTTCGAAGGTTTCCCGCTGAAAAACTACTAAAACCCATAATATTCAGACTTCGACATGATTTTTTCGCCACCCTTTATACTGCCATTTTTTCCACCCCTGATGCCATCCTCTCAGTGACCACATGCATCCTGGGCGTATGTGCTCGCCATGGGTATAATGCTAGTTGTAGCTAATTACCAGTAGACTTAACCTGTGCAAACAGCATGGCGTGTATCTCCTCAGCACAGGTGTACAGACCGACAGAAGTTGAAATTTTAGTTCCAAAGTTTCCATAATGCACGTTTTTGCCGTGGAAAAGCATTGGAAACTGTTGCGTCGTGACGCCAATGACGTAACGTCACGCCCGCCGCACACACGAATTTTGACCATTTTTCTGATGATTGCCTCAATAAAATCACTCTTTCCTAAATCTTCGATCATTTGGGTTCCAAAACATTTGGATTGCCAATATCCAGAAGTAATCCTCTTTCTAATGGCCAAAAAGAATAAAATTATTGGCACGCTAAATCTGGTTTCTGCTTACATCTTTAGGAGATGGTCGAAAACTGGACCTGGTGTCCCGTTATTTCTGGGCCATGTCTATAGCAAATACCGAAATTTCCTCGTTGAAAGCTGAATTTCAAGTATTTTTTTCTCTTTAGCCAAAAAATGATTTTCAGAGATTTTTATCAACCTTGCCATTTGATATTTTTACCTTTGGGGATTTTTCTTTGGGGAAATTTACCTTGGGTATGTGAAATTTACCTTGGGAAGTTCAACCTGTTATCCCGCGGGATATACTCAGGAGGGAAAGGTGGGTTTATTTAATGTAATAGAATAGAGCCTTTCCGTACTCTGTCGGTCACCTTCAAGTTTTATTTCAGGTGGGAAGAAAGGTGGCAGTTCGTGTTGATTTCACAGAATATGGCAACAAGATAGTCACATTCGTTGTAAGTAATCTACATACTCTCTTTTACAGATTAAGAGGTCAGTCCTGGAAAACTGCCGATGGTGTAGATGAATTATGATTGACAGGTCATGTGGGTAAATTCCGATCTCCTATTGGCCATGACTGTGGTAGGAGTGCTCTTAACTTTTTGAGGTGTGCAGAAATACGATTCCCCTCACAAATCCAAAGCCAACAGACCATACACTGTTACCAGGGGTTGTTGGTGTTTTCTGAAAGCCAAATGCATGTCATTTTCAGGTTCGTTTTCCTAATACCAGACAAGCATTTCATGTTATGATCGTTCCCCCTATAAACCAGGAAACGGAACCTGAAAATGACACTAAGATCTACACTTCACACCTCAGAAAGTGCCTACCACAGTCATGGCCAATAGAAGAACGGAATTTATCCACATGACCTGTCAATCATAATTCATGTACATGTACACCGTGGGTAGTTTTCAGCACTGACCTCTTAAAGGGAGACATGCGAAAAATATTGCCCGGCGGGCACAAGTTGTCAGAGTTGTAGCGCCGTCTGTTAATACACGGTGACACTACGCTATATCACAGGCGCCTGTAGAGCTATCAGTGAGTTTCGAACACTTTTCTAACCAAACGTATCTAAAACAAAACATGTATCTAAAAACACACCACGAGCTCATAAATTCGTGAGCTCGGGGTGTGTTTTTTACAAACTAGTGTTTTTTGGTTAGATACGTGTTCTAAGCTCACTAATAGCTCTATAGGGGCCTGTGATATAGCGTAGTGTCACCGTGTATTAACAGACGGCGCTACAACTCAGACAACTTGTGCCCGCCGGGCAATATTTTTCGCATGTCTCCCTTTAATGTGTAAAAGAGAGTATACATTTAGGCCTACTTCTATGTAGGGCCAATACATGCACATGTACTCTGTGGGAAAGTAGGTCCCGAGGCAACTAGGGGTATCGCTATGATTTAATCTCTATTACGTCATAGCAAGCTCAGGCAGTATAACCGCTGAAATGTACTGTTTCCAGAGAAATTAATGCGACAAACCCGCTGTATCATTTTTGACGTACCGGTAAGGCAAATTTCCCCTTCTTTCTTCGTAAAAATTCGCAGATAGTTCATTTTCATAGGTATTGGCGAGAGGAAAGGTGGTCAGTCTGACTTCGGTTGCCGTCAATGGTCTATCAAAATATGAAAACATCGGCATCACTCCACAAATGTCTCCTCAAGCACGGTTAGTGGTGTACTACGTCAGCAAAGGCAACCCAAACGAAGTGATTGCTGACTCGCTTGTTCTGGACGTCAGCAGCACATGTGAAGAGGAACTAGGTTTGTCCCACGGGCAACCAGACCAAAGCTACCGATCTGGTGAAAATGTCACATTCAAAATCGAGACGGCTGAAGGGTCAGTGGTTTCACTCCTCGCTGTGGACAGGGCTGTTTACCTCCGTGGAGGAGAAAGGGATCTGTTGACCCGTGACAAGGTAAGCATTGGCCTGTCCTTCAAATGCTCTGTCTCCCTCCTGGTCCTAGTGTTGACGTCGCCAGGATGAAGGGTCATATACCAAAAGCTAAAGTGCAATATCAACGGAAGCAGTGATAGTAAAAACAACCCGAGATTTCCATATGCCATTGCACTTTCACTCATTGACATCATACTTTTCAGATGTTTCGCAAAATCATGGATCTGGATCTTGGTTGTGGGCCTGGCAGCGGAAGGAATGCCAGTGAAGTATTCAGTGTAAGTATAGCTGACCTTAAACAAAATGAGGGCACATGTTGACCTATTACGTATCGCCATGTTTGACAAATATGGCGTTTGACGAAGAGTGGACAAAGAATTCGTCGCATGCGTTCGAATCAAATGTCACTCCTCATGTTAGAGAATCATCGAAAAAGATGTTATACATGTACTCCCCAATATTTTTAGGGAGTGACTATTCAGCGAGCCCGGCTCTCTGTGCAGTCATTTTGTTTCAGCTTGGATAGCGCGCCGGGCTAATTAGCTATGCACTGCGGCGTGTTACGGACAATCTTTCTCTAAATACATGTACGTACATGTAGTTTTCAATCAGTTGCCTGGGATGCAAGAAAACTTTGACAGAAGATGCTGTGCACTTGGCGAAGGGGTGAGGGGAGGAGGAGGGGGATGAGTCAATCAATGGAAAGTCTCACCTTTCTTTTCATATCCACCTTAGCACCTTTTCTTAGTAAGTACTGCACCATTTTCCAATGACCATTTTGCGCAGAGATGAAGAGTGGCGATGCTCCATCCACCATCTGTGCATGTATATCTGCTCCTCTCTCCAGCAGTTCCTCCACAACATCAAGGTGGTTACACTGGCAGGCAACAAAAAGGGGTGTCCCTCCATCCTAAAAATACACAAGCATCAACCATACCATAATATCACAATCAGGCAAACTGCAGAGACACAGCAAACAGGGCCAAGCTGGTTGTTGCAGCTTGTGAGCAAAAGACATCATCACGAGGTCCAATCCAAACTCACTAACTTACCAAGCCAGCCAGAAAAACACAGAGTATTGACCCGTGCTATGCTACTTTACAGCATTACTTCAATATAATTCACACTCACAAAATGTGATTAACTCTCAGTGGAACGAGTTTAGAGATGGGCATGTATGAGCAATTTACCAAGCCACAAGAGATAACATAATGTATCCAACTAAATTTTAATCTTCAGGGGAAAACATTGGCGATCACTGGTAGTATTTTCCTATTACATGTAGATACACTCGTATGAACTAATTCATCATCATAATCAGAGAGAATAATTAGTGAGGAATGACTAAAATAGTCACATCCTTCAGGGACTTAGCATTAGTGCTGATCTTAAACTAAAGCTCAACTGAATGTTCCCCAGTGAGCAGAGTCATTCTTTTCAAGTACTACTGCTTGAAATACTGTACAATATGTTACCATCTCTGAGAAAACCCGGTCAAAGTCGCTGAATACCACATGGTTAATAGGTTACGTTGAGAGCGTCATCACAATGAAAAAACACCAGTCTGTTGGGAGCTACCGTAATAAAGCCTTATCGATTATGCAAGAAAGATCAGGTATGATCAACGCCTATAGCCCCGTTTACACTGAGCAAAAATAACCGATCTCGGACCGGTCCGAGATCGGATCACCAAAAAAATAGCAAGTGTAAACGGGAAAAGCGTGCCAGGATCGGTTCCAAACCGAACCGTGCCGAGACCACCAGTTGGAGGTGATCTCGGACCGGTCCGAGATCGGATCGGTTCGATAAACTGCTGTGTAAACGGTAACCGATCTCGGCTCGGTTGCTAAATTGTGTTCTGCACATGTGCGAATTATGAATGACGTCATTAGCAGGAATTTTTGAGTGATTTTCCATGGCGGCATCCATTTTGTTGTTGTCGTTGTTTGATTTTTCGTTTGATTTTTGTACCTCCGATCGACTGAACTGACTGGAGAGCTCGAGAGACCCGCCAACTGGCTCGGTTCCAGTGTGCCAGTGTAAACAGGGCAGATCGCCAGATGACGAACCATGCCGGGACCGGTCCGAGCACGGATCGCTTTTTCCGTGACCAGTGTAAACGGGGCTTATGTCACTCCCCAGCGACTTTGACCAGGTTTTCCCAAAGCTGGTCCATATCATCATACTGTTTGAGTATTAATAGTGTACCGTACACTTACATAACTTGGTAAATCAACCGGTGCCCCATGATCGAGTAGTTCACGCACAATGTCAAGGAAGCCACCTTGGGCTGCGAAAAAAAGGGCACATGTTCCTGTCTGAAAAGGAAGGAAAGTAATCAATGTCAAAGAATTTACCAAGCTGACATTTGAAATATTTTCGAATCATAGGGTTCTGCAAGGCCAAGGGATCATTTTTGATGATACATTCAATGACACTTCTCTCAGAATATTTCAAACAATAACTCACAAGCCTTCGCGCCGCAGGGTCTGCTCCTTGTTCCAAAAGCTCTTTCACACATTCTAAATGGTTATTTGCAGCCGCCAAAACCAGTGGGGTGGTTCCCTCCTGAAATATGATCAAAAAGAAACACCGATGTTGATACTGTAACTGTCGATTCAGAGCACCATCGAATAGTGAGGGCTGATTGATTCTTTCAGAATAATGCGTCCTGAGTTACGGCAATGTGACCCGCTCTGGCAAAGCAGTCACATGTCGCTCAGAATGTGAGCCTTAACCAACTACGTAAGATAATACCAGGCATGCCAGGAGAGAATGGAAGAAATGGATGGTTTCAGATTTTCAGATGGATAGTTTCAGACAGACAGTACTGAAACTGACAAACGCTTGGTCTCAACCTGCCAAGCTAAGAGTGACATGCGTCTGGTTTAACTGCCACAGCGGGTCACACATGTACATGTACCGGTATAAGGTCCTGAATAACACCAATAATACAACAACAAAATAACCCAAATTGACTGATTTTTTATGGAAAATGGGTGGAGAACTGTGCAAACTAGCAAATTGACAACTCATGCATTCGAGTCAATTGGAATGTATCGGGTATCTTGATCTGCATCTCCAGTTAATATTGGCATACATGTAGATGCATTCAACATTAAGCCGGGAATACATGCTCTACATGTTCTCACCCAGGCAATGAGCCATGATCTGCATTACAGTATTTTAGATCAAGGTGAAATGCTAGACGATAAAATATCTCTTCTCATTGATGCAGCACTGGCTTGATGAACTCCACAGGTGAATCATAAACAGAACAGATGGCTCAGTAAAAGAGAGAACAAAATCTCATTCGTAGGGTTTTGAGTTCGTGTATTTTGTGGTTAGACTACATGAAATCTCCCTGAAACAGGTAGAGAGAAATCTGTTAAGATCCCCCACTGAGTCATTACCATTAGATCAGCATTAATACCAGTTGGTAGATGATGCAAGTAGGCATCAACTGTGAACAAGAATTCTGCCGATATTGGCTAGACAGACTGAAATTCTTGGCCACGACCTTTGCCACAACACTATTTCAGTTTGCACTGCACGAAGTAAACAACTCCTTTATTAAATTACTCGTGTGCCAGACAATTCTTTTACAACACAAAGTGAGACAGAGCAAAAATTCACAATAAAAGCAAGGCAAACAGCAGCAAGCTCCCAATCCAAGGCAGCATTTCTGCATTGTTGTTGCACTGCCAGACATGTCACTCAAGAGTGGTTCCTACATGACTTCAGCTGCATCAGCTCTAATCATTACTGTGGGGGTAAGAAATATCCCCCAGGGCCACTGCAAAACCCAATGCCCGGCAATGATGTGGTCATGCCAGCCACCCAGTGATGAAAGATGAAAGTTTTGAAAGATGCACAGGTGTCCATTTCAGTCATAACATCCCAATCCAGGACACATGATTCTACATGTTCTATTGAAGGAGCTCCTTGACAACTCTGAAGGATGGTACACTTATTTTATTCCCAAATTAACTCAAATTCACACAGCTCTCATATCCCACATCAATACCAAAATTGCATGGGATGGGAGAAGGCAGGATGCCTTTTTTGGTTCAACATATTTTAAGAATCACAAATTGTGTGTGTATGGGGGGGGGGGAGGGAGACAGAAACAAGTGGTGGTGGGGAAGTGTGCTGCAGAAAGAATCAAGTGGTGATGGGGGTATATCAAGGCATGCAAGGGATGTTGGTGTGGGGCTAGAGAGAAACAAGTGGGGATGGTGTGTGGGGGGTTGCTGATACTATAGCTACCGGTACATGGCCTCAAGCCAAAAAGCACCCTGTTTTGGTACCACTAACAGCCCTAGGCCCAAGATCTGAGGTATAAGTCACAGGAAATGATCATGAAATGTTGCCCAGACAGAAATGATAGAGAGACATCAGCTGGTGCGATTGAAGATAATTCATGACCCAGAATGAGCCAATTAGGATTTATTTGGCAACCTATATGATAATATATTCAGGGATTATTATCACCATCATTTGGCTCAGCATATAACTACATGTAGAGAGCATTGCTTTCCAGTGCACTGTCCCGTCAAAAACAATGTTGCTCTGTATCATTCACATCTTCTTCATTTTATCTATTGGATGAATAATCTCACTTGTGGTCTCAACTTTCTCACATCTTTCAACTGATGTCATCTGTGGTCATAACTTCGCTCAATTGAAATGCAATAGTTAGTGCTTGTCCAGTTGCGTTCAGTCAATGAACAACATACCTTGTCTTTGCAATCAACATGAACACGTCCACTGTCTAGGACTCTGCGTAGCTGCTCGACATTTCCCTGTAGTGCAGCTAAGTGTAGTTGTTGATCAGAAGGAGTCTCTTTCTGCAAAGACAAACAAGTGTATGAAGTGAAACATATGGAATGGAATGGATGGTAACAATTCAAAACAGTGACTCAGGAGCACAGTGAAGCAACGTTAGGCTAACTCAGAAGCCTACATTGTACACTCCACTATCTAGACTACTACATACAGCGCTTGTCCTTCTGTAGGCCTATGCCTAGGCCTACCTTTTAACCCTAGGCCTACTGCCTACCGGTAGGCCTATGATTGGCAGCAGAGTACCGGTAGGCCTACGCTTACTTGGTAGTCATGACTGAGTCATAGCTACTATAGCTAGCTAGGCCTACTAGGCCTAGCATGCTAGGTAGGGCTTGACATGCTTTTGAGCGTTGGTTGAGGGCTTGATTCTCCGTGAATTGAATTGAGTTGAATTGGTTTTTCAGCAGCAGACCAGCAACAATCAACATGATGACGATGAAGGCAGGTTAGGTTTTTCAATCAAACACCAGCTGAAGAACACTGTAAACAGTCTACACCATCACGCTAGGCCGTGAAATCACGCTACAGCGTGAAAACCTTCTGTGGAAACCAAATTTTTACACACAGAATTGTGTACAAATTCAGCATTGAAAAAAAAATTAAAATTCTTCCTTAATATATCGAGTTATGTGTGTTCAACATGAATATGGCCGATTTTTTTCAATTAAAAGTTTTTTAAAGAAGTTAAAAGTTTTTGAAAATTGGGCCGTACATTTTGTACAGGCGAATGTACAGTCACGCATTACCGTGATGGTGTAGACTGGTAAAACTAAAACTGTCACACATACGGTAGACTTTTGGGCGTACGCCTACGCCCTAGGCTACAGAGCACGGTGAAAAACGAGGCAATGTTAACTCGCACCTTTAATGACATTTCTAAATCGCAAGACTGGCATTTATCCAGGAGAAGAAATAGAAAATATGCTGGAATGGAACTCAAGTTCCACTCCCTTCTAAATTTCGTGATTTGCTAGATGCTGAAAGTACCACTCTGACAGGTAGCAGTCGATTACATGGTGAGTATATTCCGCGATACGAATAAAACGTTCTTGTATTATCATCTCGTGTCAAAGTCATTTATATGGCACAAAAAGCTTTCTACGTATTTTCATTTTTAAGTTGAACCAATAGTAAGTATCTCTCCAACTTTAACATGTTAAATGAAGAAGATTCAAATCAGTTTTCATTTCCCTCTTTAGACTGGTTGACATCTTTGCCGCTCCACTCACAGGGACTTGAAGCAAAAGTTGTGTGATTGTTTGATTGTAAATATGTTTATTATGATCAGAGAGAGTACTATTGGCACCCTCGACGGACAACACACGCCCCTATCTTTTTTCTTGGGGTGCATACCTAGGGGCGTGTGTTGTCCGTCGAGGGTGCCAATAGTACTCTCTCTGATCATAATAAACATATTTACAATCAAACAATCACACAACTTTTGCTTCAAGTCCCTGTGGCTCCACTCCCTTGGCGCTACAGTCCGTGGAATGAGCGCCACGCAAATGTATCGGCAAAGATAGGAACTAGTCTTTCCCCTTACACTGTTCCCCTTTTTGCAGCCACTACACACCCGCGGCGCTCCGATATGTGCTATTCCCACGGTGGCCAATGTAAGATACATTTATTTTCCATTTTATATTTTTATTGTTTTCATACTTTTCGTGGAATGAACTTTATTCCGTGGAGTAAACTTCTCTCCGCGTGGAGTAAACTTTTCTCCGCGGAAATAACTTTATTCCGCGGAGTAAACTTTTCTCAACGCGGGGAAAAGTTTACTCCACGAGGAGAAAAGTTTACTCCACTCAGAGATAAGTTTACTCCACGGAATAAAGTTATTTCCGCGGAGAAAGGTTTTCTCCACGTGGAGATAAAAGTTTATTCCATGGAGAAAAGTGTGGAAAAAAATAAAAATATAAAATATAAAATAAATGTCCCTTATTGGCACCGTTTTTCCATTTCCCCGTTTCGTTACCGTTCATCAGGCAGATCCGTCGTGGACGGGTCATTTTTGCCTGGCGGGTGCAAGGTACGCCGGTAAACAAGGGGAAGGACCGGACTGGTTGGCCCTGCCTGGGCAGCAGGCACGGAGGCAAAGGGGTGCGATGATCTTTTGTATCGGTAATAACTTCGAGTTTGTAAATTTCGGTGCAAATGCACGTGATTTTCAGCAATGAACAGGCCTAGGCCTAGACGTCGGTGTCCCACTCTTTTCCCAAGTCGCCCCCCCCCCCCTTAAGCTGCTTTTCCGCGAGGCGTTTGCGGGCGCGGAATAGGAGGCGGGCGCGGGTGGAAAAAATCGATCCAACGTTCCCTTTAGCTGTTTCACTCGCACCCGCTCCCGCCACCGAAACCGCGTCCGCAAACGTCTCGTGGAAAAGCAGCCTCTATGTTGAATGAACCGCAAATTGGGGGGGTTTTCAGGTGGCGCCCCCTACTACGTCCACCACTCGCAAAACTTAAGAACGGGGTTTTTGGCGTCAGACAAGGGGTCCGTTCATGAAAATACGCTTATCCTGTTTGTACCCCGTATGTTGAATAAAAGCTGCCCAGGCCCCGGACTATAGCCTATAGGCCTGCGTCTTGCAGATGCGAGTTACAGCCTACCTTTGCTCCTTTCATAATCTGTTTCGTGGATAGCTCGCCTGCTTCCCTTTCGTTCTGCCCATCTTCTGCCGTTCTTGAATCCTCTCTCGTTGCTTCGCCCGTCTCCTTGTTGTTGCGAAGGGGCTTGTAGGTTCTGGGTGATTTTTCAGTTGCCTTTTGTTTAGAAACTGGTGGTTTCCTTTTGTTCTCCATCACGGACATCAGTGACAGCTCATCCAACTAAAAAAGGATGTTTGCCGTATCCAATTTCGCTAGCACTTACGTAATCCTGTGCACCGGGTCGAAATGCTGGGGGTCTATCAGTATCCGTGCAGCGCGTGTGAATAACATTCGTGCCTGCATACATGGATTATAAACTAAACCGGGTTATATTGCCAGTTTTGATATTTTCAAGGCAATAACATCGGATTAAAGTTTGATAATCCTGCAACGGAAACCACTTGGGTACAATCACCAATCGATTTTATCGATTGAGGTTTTCGGTGTATGGCGGTAGTATTGGCTTTATTTTCCCGGTGTTACATCTCCAGTGTTTCCTCTGTCTGGGAACAGGTGTAACAGGAATCAACGTCCTTGGAATGCAAAACCACCAAACAATAGCGCGCTATTGTCAGGTTTTATTCGAATGGTTATGGTCTCCATTAGCCATATATTCTAATCCCTCGCTGAACAACAGGACCGGACCGGACTTTGATTCCTGTCGCACCTGCAGTAGAAAAACATGTCTCATCGACACGACTTCAGATTGTTTCCGCCAAACGCCTTTCCTTCCTCCCGCCACTCTTTTGTATAGGCTACATAATAAAAGGGACCACTCTTTTCTATAGGCTACATAATAAAAGGGACCACTCTTTTCTATATAGGCTACATAATAAAAGGGACCACTCTTTTCTATATAGGCTACATAATAAAAGGGACAAGCATGTATCTTTCATCATCGATTTTTATTCAAGGGTAGCCTACAATTTCATAATACAAACACTGCTATATCTTATGAAATATCCACTCATATCGTAATTTGGCCTTATTTCTCGGTCCAGTGAAGAAGTGTTTCCGTGGCGCTCACAGTGCAGTGACGGTCACCAACGCAGCGAGTGTGGATGGGCGAAACTCGGCTCCAGCTCAGATTTGAATGAACCATTCAGTTTCCTTTAAATACATGTGACGTAGGTGGGCAAAAAGTGATCGAGATTCTGACCTCAAACAAACTATCCCCATCAGAAATCATCAAACCCAAACAGTTATTCTGACCCATCAATTTGTCCGGTGTATAGGAACATGTCAAGCGAAGACGAGGTCGTCCAATTCACGGTCGCGACCTCTGCTTATGTGGCAATATTAATGTTGTTGGACTTCTCTTCTTTGCCTAGATGATGTCACACTCATCGTCGGCAAGGCTGAAGCGGTTATAGAAATCGAACTGAGTGATCGGATTGGAGAAGCCAAGTGTCTCGGCAACGCTTCCGTCGTCCTTTCTAACTTCGAAGTCTCCATTTTGCAACAGTGTTCCACTCAGATAGCCCCCTGTAATAACAAAATGCTAACTATAAGAATAGATGTGGATGATTAGTTCCCATAAAACGTTTTGGGGAAAATGGCTGAACAGATATGAACCAGGGGCCGTATGCATAAAACATCTTAAGTGTAAACTTTCCCTTAACTAGTGTTCCAAACAAAAGATAAGGAAAATTTTACACTTAAGATGTTTTGTGCATATGGCCCCAGGTTCAGATTCTACCACTGGCCAAACTGGGGTTGCTTTCTGCGGGAAATAATTCGATTCGTGTTCACAGACAAACATTCTGAGCTGTCAGAACCCTGCTTCGTGTGGAAAATAACGGTGGTTATAATCTCAAGGTCTCGTCCGGTTCAGGCAGACGTACATGTACATGTCCCAATTACTCACCGATCATTCCTCTCGTCCCCGGTTTTGGATGCCCAGTCACTTCAAATTTCAAACTTAGGAAGTAGGTCGGAAGCTGCTCGTCGAAATTCACAGTCACGAGTACGACTAGATTTCTTGTAAGGTAGACTCTGAGCTGGTGTGATTCCATTCTGGCCCATCTCCATCTGCCTTGGTGTCGGCGACTCATTCCTGGCATAACCATACCCGGCATAATCAAGTCCTCATGCGTTCCATTCAAATCTACCCATGTTCTGGTCTCAGGTACGCCATGACAGTTAATGTTTATCTCGTTCACGTCTATCTCCACCGACAGGTTGAAATACGGCATTACCATTCGGACGCTGGTCAGGACCGATGTATCTTCGACATCAGTGAAATGGCCGAAAACCAGAGCATCTGAAGCAACAAATTTTATGATGACCCATACAGCGAACATTTTATTCGCTTATTTTCTCACATAATGTATTCACTGAATGCAATAAACTTTATAATTCGTAATTAATTCCGTTATTGAACGAAGGACACTTGTGGGTTTTAAATGAGTACCGGTATGATGTGGGGCCTACCTGACATGTCCACAGCGTGAAGGAGGAGTTGATCCCCTTCCGGCACCAGCGGGTCATGGCAGTAGTTCATAGACCAGTCTTTGATACGGATGCGAGGGTCGTCTGCAACGAAAGAAATACATCAGCAGGATGGCCGAACACCATATTGTGGGCGAAGAACGGATCATGCTCTTCCCAAGCCCGAGTCCCAAGCTTTGTAATATATGTCTTGTTAAGAGAGCCGACTACTAAAACGCCATTTTGATGATCGGGGCGTGGACAGCAACTAGAGGTTTCTCTTGATGACTGATCATGTCCATCTGACAGGAAGTCCATTCTCTCCGATATGAAACATAAAATTGACCTCAGAAGGCCAACTCACCTATTCCTGTCAGCATGACGTAAGATCCAATAATACTAAAAGCTGAAAAGTAATTCGGATACATCATCAGTTCACTATACATTGTATACGTGTACTGCAAGTATACCTACCTCTGAAACACAAGAGAGCGAATTCGGGAGCGAATTTCTGACCATCATTGCCAGTCCAGCCTTGGGCAAAGTTGATGTCAATGGTTTTGACAGTAGGGAGGTTTCGCAAGCGCCCGGTTAGGCCTTAAGGCTGATTCATACTCCGTCCGGATTTTGCACCGACTATGATCAATTTCACTGCGTGTGCACATTCACGTCGTGGAAACCTGCGATCAGTTTCATGCGCTTGACGGTCCGCAAGCGAGTATGAATCAGCCCTTACGACGACGTTTATCTATTGTGCGGGTTTACCGAAACAATAGATAAACGTCGTCGTATGGC
>NMRB01001155.1:204281-216110 GCA_002633025.1 Notospermus geniculatus | reverse complement strand
TTCTGGGGGGGGGGGGCATAATGCCCCCAGTCCCCCCCCCCCCTAGCTACGCCCCTGTTCATATTCAAGACACAGCTCACAGGCATTGACTTCCAATTTCAGGAGCACACGTCATTGAAATTATCTGACTGAGCGATCTTCAAGGGTGTCCAGTGACATTACTTACCAATAGGTCTGCCCGGCCGAATGATCTTCAGGCCCTGAGCGGCAGATTTGATGGCAGTCAGTTTCCTCCATGCCACTTCACTCCTTGCTGTCCCGGGTTGCGACGTTGCGGACTGGGGTGGTCTCTGGACGCCACCCTGGCCGCCGCCAGGTCGCGGCTCCTGACCTGTGGAGATTTCTCCCTCCATTGAGGCGCCTGCACCCATGATGGATGTTGGTTCAGTTCTGGAAATAAAGATATAGCGCGTTAACAAGAGCAATGCAAAGCGTGGCAAAATTTTGAACTTTGACCTCTGTGACCTTGAAAAGTAGGTCAAATCAAAAACCCGTTACATATGTTATGTACCTTCATTTAGATACACCTACGATAAAAATTTCGAGATGATCCAGTCATTAGTTCAGGAGTTATTGCACTTTTTGTGTTTTTGGTTTTGGCCACCTGGTAGTGGTAGTGAAGCTAAGAATCGAATCGTACTGAAACTTGGTGCCATGTCATCTGACCCAGGGGAATATGTACCAAGTTTCAGGTCAATAGCTCCAGCAGTTACGAAACGTGCCCAGCTAATGGACGACGATGACGGACGCTGCACCACGACAATATAGCTCACCCCAGGTGAGCTAAAAATTGAGAAAAATCTCTCAAAACTTTGGTATTGAAGCTCTTGACTCTGTCTGGTAACACAAGCAACCTTGGTTCCTTTGTGTTGTTTCTAAGCAACGTCCATCTCGGCAGGTAAACAATAATCGTGCCACAAATCAACATTATCTGTTGGTAGAATGACAAAAACACCCATAAAATTACTGATGAACGAGCGAGAATTTGATACCGGTATTTACTAGGATTCTGGATCAATATGAGTACAGAGATGGAGGTTATTCCTTTGATTCCTAATCTGAATTGATTTCCGTCAACTTGACACTTGTCAAATATTTTTTGACAAACAGTGGGATGCACAATCACATCCCTCATTTCTTTTGCTTTCCAGGGCTCTCACTGGAGTTTTCAGTAGAAGGGTCAGAGACAT
Organism: Notospermus geniculatus; assembly: GCA_002633025.1. Classification (NCBI taxonomy): domain Eukaryota; kingdom Metazoa; phylum Nemertea; class Pilidiophora; order Heteronemertea; family Lineidae; genus Notospermus; species Notospermus geniculatus. The sequence continues at coordinate 214,920 of NMRB01001155.1, read as the reverse complement.
CTTGACTAATCAAGGCCTCCGGTCACTCCGCCCTTCGAACTACGCTCCCTTCACCCTTGACGACCACCGTTTGTCATCCTGCTCGCAGACAGGTCGTTCCATGGACCGCACACACCCCCACTGCTGTCAATGATAAATGCGTGTAATCCAATGTTTGGTGAATAAAACATGCATTAACGTATTAGATTATTCTTCATTTTGAGATTTTCATCGAGCCAAACCTCACAATGTTCCTTTCTTCGTCATAAATCCGCCACGCTCATGGGCGGCAAATGCGAGCGATAAATGCTACGGTGGTCGGCAAGGGTGGATGGAGCGATAGTAGGAGTGACAGGAAGCCTTTGTTGGGCAAGATGGGTCAGAGAATTCTGTGTATTTTTTGGGGGGGTCAGACCTGACAGAAGTCAGGGGTCAACCATGACCAGTTCACGACATTGGGTGAATCTTCGTGCGTCACACTGACTCCTGCTGGTTTTTATTGTGCTTCAGACTACGCCCTTTGAGCGTATTTGACCCGAGACCTCGGGTCATTGAGAGCCCTGGCTTTCACTGCCAGGACCAATTTTGTCAAAAAAGGAAAATAATTTAAGAATATGGTTTCAATTGTGAGCCGCTCTGGCAAAACCAGACGCTTGTCGCTCAGAGGTTGAGCCAAAACGAACTAAAGCCTAGCATACATGTGTACATCGGCCTTGCGTCTGGAAGCAACTACCAGCAATGGCGTTTTAACAGTGCCAAACATTGCTCAACGTTTGGCGAATACCTGGAACCAGCAGGAACTGATCAGATGCTCAAACAGGCTGATGTACGTGCACCGGCAACGCTATTGCCGACCGTTGCCGCTAGTTCCAGCCAGTTGCTCATGTTCTACACATTGCCAACGGTTGCTTCTAGTCATCTTCAGTCGCTTCCGATGTACGTGCGCGCTGGCAATGAATTTCCTCGTTTGTGGAGCACACCTGATCACGTGAATGTTTATCACATGACTCCGATCGGTCATGGTCCGATCGGAAGACATTAATAACGATTTCCGTGTAGCATTCAGTACCATTGCCTGTCCGATTTTTTGCTGGGTCTGGGTCTTAGCATAAGCCATTAATGCTATGTTCACACTATCACGAATCACGCCACGATTGAAATCGCGATCTTAATCGTGGTGGTCCTATCAGATCCTGAGGTCAGTTCGTGGCAATCTTATTGATCGTATGAAAAGTTTTGGACGTTTCAAAAATTTTGCTAGGTTCCTGATTGAAACCGTGGTCTTAATCGTGGAGTAATCGTGGTGATCCTACATCAGGGTTTCCGCCAGAGGGTAAAATTCCGTACCCTAAAATTTTTCCGGGGTACGGATCCGTACCCTGAAAAATTTGATAAATTCACATATTTATCAGCAGTATTCATTGTTTTTCACCATTTAACATCATATTTCACGATGGAAAGTGATTTTATGCTTCAAAATACGCCTAAAATGGCACTAAACATCGTTTAAAACCAAAATAAACAAATAAAAATAAAAATTTTTCAAAAAAAAAATTTTTTTTCAAAAAAAAAATTTTTTTTGGTCCGTACCCTCTTTTTTTTTTCTGGCGGAAACCCTGTACATGTCCTATCAGATCTTGAGGTCGGTCTTGGCAATTGTATTGATCATAGAAAAGTTTTGAACGGTTTAAAAATTTTCTACGATCAACATGATTGTCACAATTGCCCTCAAGATGTGATAAGATCCGATAGGATCACCACGATTACTCTACGATTAAGACTACGATTTCAATCGTGGCGCGTTTCGTGCCACCTGAAATTGACCAATCGTGACCATATCGCATCCAAGCGCATCAGACCGTATCGACTCGCATCACCTTGTATCCAAACGTGAAACGTCAGAGAATTAAACAAACATTCCACGATCAGCTACAAATGGCCGATCGTGACGTTCGTAACGGACCGCGCTCTAGTGGGAACATAGCATAAGGAAACCAAGAATGGTGAACTGCCTTGAGAACAACTCACACGAGGAGCATCTTTGGATGCTCAGACACCAGAAAGACAGAAGCCATTATTGGAATTGATTTTCACTGTTGAAAATGCAAGAGAAGGCCAACTGGTTTCATTCGTCTACAAAAATACCATATGATAAATCCATTTCTTTCTTTGAGTAAATATCACATTTATTTGCTAAGCTTATAACAACACACTGAACTGTTGTGGTATGCCAATGGTGTTGACAGAGAAAGTAACATAATCACTGCAGTCCATTTCTTATTGTACTGCGTGCATTTCTTGTACTAGGCAATACCCGTTCAGTGGGGGAGACAGAAGGTCTGACGCGTGTCATGCGACATGTATCACATCATTAGGAGCACTTGGAGGACGTAATGACATCATTTCGTCACATGACATGTCATTGCCAATGTCACGGATGACAGGACGGAAATCTCGGTGACGTCACAACGTCAAAAGGCGTTATTTTCAATAAATCTTATTAATTCAAAATCTATTATTAGGCAAATCAAAATTTGGGCTTCGTAAGGACACTTCCGAGGTCTGTCTACATGTGCACTACCAAGTTCGGGGTGACCCGGTTGTCAGTCTTGAAGAAAACCGCAGACCGACAAACATACGAACAAACTCTTCTCAAATTTCTGCAACCGCCGGCCCCTCGGTGTAGTGCCCATGGATCGTTTGCGATATCGCCTGATGTGTGTGCTGCTGAGTGAACGACAAATTGGTTGTCCGGGCACCCGGGACAACTGATTTTCCCAAACGGACAAGCCATTTCCTTGAATCAGTTGTCCCTGGACAACTGCCCTGAGAGCAACTTTATCATTAAATGCTTAAAACATCTAGGCCTACGGGCAATCAACATTTGATACGGACAATCAAATTCTGGAATTCAGGTTGTCCGTGGACAACCAGCCAAAAAAATTATTTGTCGTTCTCTGCTTACATGTACATGTATGCAAGCTGGCTTAAAATGCAAGCATGCAAAGCCCGCGGCACTGTCACTGAATAGCTTGACCAACCACTCCACTTTCACCATCAAGGTTTGATAAATGCTTGTTTACATTGCCATTGGCATTGGTTAGCGACAAGACTTTCCCATTCAAATATTGAACGAGGTACATCTGGCGAAGGAAAGGGCATGTGACGTCTCATGGCTAAAATGATGGACAGAGGGTACGGCAGGAACCACAGTACATGTACATGTACACTAAAACCAGCAGCCCACCAGGCAATATCACAAGCGATCTTATCGCCAGCGAGCAAAACTTCGGCATATTTTGAAATATATAGACAAATCCCAAATTCCCAATCTGCGCACTTCCACCAAAATCGTAAACACAACCTCGACCTGAAACCAGCTGATGTGACGCAATCCATGATTCAGCAATGGTCGACTCTGACGCAACGTCGTCGAAGTCACTGTCGTGGGGTTCTCTGCGTCACGTCATTCAGTTTCAGACCGAGGTTGCATTTGTGATTTTGGTGGAAGTGTGCACAGCTTTCTCGTTTACGTCAATTTGGGATTTGTCTATACGCATGGGGTTACGCAGAGAATGGAGTACAAACAGATTTGACAAGAACGAGCATGCTCATTCTTTCAGGGGTGTGCTGACGACTTCACGGGAAGATCTTGCGTTGTTTCGAAGTATGTACGGTAGTTGGGCATTTTAGGATGTTTCCTCATCAAATACCACACGTTTTCTTACTTGCATCAGGAAGTGCATGAGACTGAATGGACATAATGCCAAAAATCGAGGCACCGTGTCAAATGACTATGACACGAGGAAGGCCTATGTAAACCATCTTCTCCAAACAAGTCCATCGACTGTGTCTTTAGCCTTGTCCCAATCATGTCATCTTTTGCGTTAACTCATAAATTATAAATGAATCTGACCCCTACTTGACCCCGCCTCTGAGCCAATCAGAACACGTGAAACAAATCACCGTTCGGCACTTTCTCTTCTCTTTCCGCACACATTTGTAACACGGATTTAGACTGGCACGTTGGTTAGCCATCACACACCGATGATTGGCTAAGGCTCTGAGCTCCTCAGAAGCAGGAAATGTGATGGATTCAAACCAGGCTGGATGGGCGTCAGGCCAGAGAGACTGGTTATGGTGAGAATCAGATGATGTAAACCACCTACGCATACTGTGTTGTGTCTTCCGTATATCGACACGCTCTGTATGTAAACCCTGCCTTATACAAAGGTTCCTCTTAATATTTCTACTGCGTGGCTAGAATTAAATATTAAAATATATTTCGTGATACTCTGAATCTGACAATACTCCAAATCAATAGGAATGAATGGGCATTGTCTCCTACGTGATACATCCGGGATAGAGGGCCATACAATTCCCTCATATCAAATCATTCACTTTCAAGTCGGCATCGATTGTCTTGTTTTGCATGTTGGTGTTTATCGCTTTGAGGAGGAATAGGCCTCCATGTAGGAACATGTCTTTCAATGTACATGTACCATTCACATCAGTGTTATTAGTTTTAAGTAGGCCTCAAATTAACAGTGTTCTCCGCAGGATTTCTTAAGATAGGGTGGTACCCTTGAAATTCCAGGTTTTCCCATCACTTTGCAAATTAAGATAGGGTGGTCACCAACTTAAGGTAGGGGGTGTAATAGAAAACCATTAGTACAAAATTGGACTGTAAGGTAGAGTGGCTACTTCTAAGGTAGGGTGGTAACATGCCAAGGTAGGGTGGGCCACCCTAACAAAAGGCTTTGCGGAGAACACTGACATACATGTAGGGACAGTTCTGAAGGCGGTTCAGAGTTACATTGTATCATACCTTTTCAACACAAACTATTTCCGTGAATGATGGTGATGACTTGAGGCTATGCGTCAAATAAATCCATTGTGTGCCTATAACGAGAAGAAAGTCAAAAAATTACAATTTATTACATGTACATCAAAATAATGTCACAAGAGAGAAGTAGAGAGTGAGGAAAGAAAGAGAGAGAGACAGTCAGTTTTTTTAAGTGAAAGTACATGTAGCCGACATAATGTTGACCCCCTACAAGTATTTCAGCATTTCCGCCAGAGGGTACTAATACCCTCAAAAGGAAAGAAAAAGGGCCATTTTCTTTAATTCATGGCAGGCCGGATCCAAGGGGTGCACGCCCCCTCTTTCGGCCAACAAATCTGTAAAATCGACCGTGAAATTCTGAATGGAGCAAATCACTGAAATTCACCGTAGATTCCAATGAGCATCATCTTTTCCGAAATCCGCCCCTGCATCAGTTTTTGCCAATTTTGAAAAGAAAATCTACCCTCAAAACATTTTCTGGCAGGAGACCCTGATCGTATTTTTTTTAATGGAATTCCCGTCGAGGCCTAGGTCGTGTTAAAACTGCTGAATTTGCACTTTTTCTATATGGCAAACCGAGAGTTTTGAGCCTGTTCAACCCAGCTGGTCACTTAAGACTGAGATAACAATGCTGATTGCCTTTTATATACTGCGATGTAATTTTCGATTACATCGTTTAAGATTCATTATTCATGCATTCATCACACAGGTTATTTGAAAAATGATTTAAATGGTGCTCGAGTTCATAAATAAAATATCACAATCAGGGAGGCATCGAAATGGATCACCAGCCACAGCTCAGCAAACGGCATGTCATTTTGTAAAACTCTACCGTATGCATAAAAATATTCGTGGCCAAAATGTTTCCAATTTTTTGGGGTGTCAATCTACCATTTCGCGTGTTCGCGTAATAACATGATAATATATAGTAATAATGATAATATTATAATATTAGCGTATAATTAACTTCGCGGTATGAGTGGCGGTTTCGCGATTTTCGCGGCAATTTTTACGCGAATATATTAAATGCATACGGTATATTATTTCAGCAAAAATGCTGGTGTATTCCATTTTCTGCATTCCCCATTTTTCCCATTTGCCCCTAATTCCCCATCATCCATGTCATCCCATACTCTTATCTTCCCTGCCCTGTATTCCCATTTCACCCTATTGATATTCACCTTCTAAAAGATAATTGGCTGAACTATTATTCCCATTTGAAATGGGAAAAGGGCAGAATGTAAATTAATACCGGTAGGCAAAATGAGAATATTACAGGGTGAAAGGACAAAATACATGACAATCTACATAGGAAGAAGACACCTAGAATTGCAGCAAAAAAGTATATTTGTGACCTGCTCTGGCAAAAGCAGACGTCACGTATGTACATGTCGCTTTTAGCTTGGCAGGTTTAGACCAAATGTTTGTCAGTTTCAGTCTGTCTATTAAAGATAATATATCACGGATATTTTCGCGGGCCACGAAATTCATTGTTTATTTACATTTTGTTTGTTTATGTCCAGTCTTTCTTTGTCTTACGAGTAAATTGTTGGTGGCATGCCCCTCTAGAAATTCTGTTGATTCCAAAAGTATTCATTTTGGTGGGNGTCAACCATGGTCATTTTGACACAACATTGGGTGAATCTTCGTACGTCGCACTGACTCCTGCTGGTTTTTATTCATTGTGCTTCAGACTACATGTACGCACTTTGTGCGTATTTGACCTGAGACCTCAGGTCATTAAGAGCCCTGGAAACCTGATATACAGTCTATTTCTTCCATTCTCTCCTGGTGCCGCCTTCTGAGCGACATGCGTCTGATTTTGCCACAGCGGGTGCCATTTTAGTTTCACTGCCCAAATCATGCATTGAACTTTCACTTTCATACAAGGCTCTCACTGGAGTTATCAGTAGAAGGGTCAGTGACTTCTGTGTATTTTTTTTCTGGGGTCAGCCCTCAGAAGTCTGGGGTCAACCATGGTCATTTTGACACAACATTGGGTGAATCTTCGTACGTCGCACTGACTCCTGCTGGTTTTTATTCATTGTGCTTCAGACTACGCACTTTGTGCGTATTTGACCTGAGACCTCAGGTCATTAAGAGCCCTGGAAACCTGAAACAGTCTATTTCTTCCATTCTCTCCTGGTGTCACCTTCTGAGCGACATGCGTCTGATTTTGCCACAGCGGGTGCCATTTGAGTTTCACTGCCCAAATCATGCAATGAACTTTCACTTTCATTTACATGTAAGTACGACTGCTCTGTGGGATCTACACCTAATATACTGCTGAACATATTGAGGACTTACAGCATGTACATGTAGCTTTTGACAGGTTTTTGTATCCGTAATCCAGTATTGATTCACATGAATGAGTAGAGATAAAACCGTAAAGGATTCTGATGATAAAACACTAAATTCCTCTTAAAAAAATATCCTTTTTCACAAATCCATGGATCAAGTTGTACATATATGAAGAAAAATACATATGTATCCTGGCCGTTAAGCTAAATTTATACAACACACGAAGCACTTCTAATCCAAGCAACGTTCGTGACGGTTATGAATTTAACTTGAGATTCGTTTGGCAGCACGTGTTGAGCTGTTGCGGTGATGCCATGACGACCACGAAAGGTGAGTGTCCACTCGAATCGATACATTAATGGCTGATCCGTCACTAAACAATGGATTGCCTCTGCATCTTAATCACAACATCCAATAACAGAGAAATTCAGTGTTATTTTATTGGATGCACTGGTACTGCACATGAAGCAAACTTCTGCTACAAAAAAAGATCCAATAAAAATTCAATCTTTCAAGAAATGCACTTGCACAATCAGAGAGCTTGTCTGTGATGTATGCTTGTGAGTGCATCCCTGACTACTGTAAACCGTGAAATTTTCGCGACGCTAAAAGTTGGCAAATTTATCATTTTTGAAAACCGCGAAGACTAATTTCCGCGTTTACCTTCATAATTCAATGGAAAATGCATTAGGGTTTGTATTTTCACGCTGTTTAAGTTCGCGTTTCAGCCCATAACCGCGAAAATAAAACGCACGCGAAAATTTCACGGTTTACATTTAGTAATACTGCACAGTAAAACCTCCCTCTCTCTGCCATGCCAGGACCGATGGTCCCGGGTGCCCAGGCAACCAATCTATCAAGTACTCAGTGCTCAACAAATTGGTTGCCCGGGCATGCCGGGCGCCCGGGACCACATCAGAAAAACTCCTGGCAGGGTTCTGCTGCTGCTGGTCGGCCCCATCCAGGACGCAGAAATGCCAACCAGCACTCGGCCTAAAAAGACCGCTTTATACCTACTCAACTATATAGACTAGAGCTACATCACATCACATGCAGCTCAGTTCCATAAGTTTAGACACGGTACCGATTTTGGCATAATTTAAACAATGGAAGGTGGATTTGAATAACGTACAACAGCACTAACTACACAACATCTTGTTGCCATAAGATACAGTCCCAGCGGACAGAGCGTATCAATAATTGATCTGGCCATGGAAGACAGAATACCTAATCCAACCGGTGTTGAATGCATGCTCCACGGATAACATGGATTTGGAAGTCACCTGACCAAGAAAACATGAAAAATGGTCTAGGGACCATGTGCTCCCCTGGATTAGGAGCACGATATTGCCACTTTTTCTCGGCAGCCGCCGCCACTCTCCAACCCGGGGACTACATTGTCGGCGAATTGACCCAATTTACTACGTACATTTTGTACATTTTTTTAGTTTGTCTTACTGCCGCTAGGTGGCTCCCTCTACATCAGCAGTCAACGCATTTGAGAGCCAATACCCTGTTCCTTGAAGTGGCAGAGGAAAGAAAGACAGATGTTAAAGGAGCCCATTATTATTCCCACTTTTTCTCGACAGCTGGCGCCACCGTGCCACTCTCCAACCCAAGGGACAATACGTTTCGGCGAATGACTCGATTTACTACGTACATTTGGTAATGGATTTTTGTAGTTCCTCTTGCTGCCACTAGGTGGCTAGGCTCCCTCTACGTCGGCAGTCAAACTACCCATTAGAGATCCCATACCGTGCTCCTAGTCCTAAAGATGAAATTGTTCATGGAAGGGTGATGACCATGACCATACCCCCTACTATTAATCATGTCAGCCACCTGGCCTGCACATTTCAAACATTTTACATGTAGGTTACTGTTTTAACACATCAGGACAGGCATTAGGGGGACGGGGGATGTCACTGTCAGTAGTGGTGGGACACCAGCAGTGTTTCCGCCAGAGGGTACGCTGTGAGTACCCTCAAAGGAACAGAAAAGGGCCATTTTCTTTAATTTCATGGGGGGTTTTGCTGATTTTGAAGAACTGCATACCCTCAAAAATATTTCTGGCAGAAACCCTGACCAGGAGTGGTCAGTAAAGCTGAATCAGTTAATGTCGTCCTGGGTACAACAGAAATACATGTATACCCAGATTCGATGTCGTCCAACAAAACTATACCCTGGGTATAGTTCGATCAACAAAAGTACCGTATACCCAGTATCGGCGTAGTTTTGAGCCCAGGTACAAGTACAAGTTACATTGTAGGAACGGATCTCACGTGATCAACAGGACCGCGTGCGATTGGTACTTCTGTCGTATACCTGGGCGGCATGTTTGTGACAAATGCGTGAATTGAAAACTTTTGTAGATTGAACTCGAGGCTAGGCTAGGCCTACATACAGGCCAACCGAACTCATGTGGGAAAAACAATGGATTTTTACGTCATTTAGCATTTAGGCCTAACATAAGTGAGGCCTAGGCTAGCGCTAACGCCAAGTTACTTAGTTAGCGCCAACGTTCGTTAGGCCTAGGCCTAGGCCTACCAATACCGTGAGTTTTTGTGCAACCGGGCCCAGCATGCCAGGACATCATCATGCATGCATGATGATCATCGTGACCTGGTGACATGATGATCGATGACGATTCAATCGTCATCGTCGACATCGATCATCATCATCATGTGACATGGGGCCAGGCAGGCCAAAAGGCCTAGCTAATTTGTAATAGACGATATTCCTCCAAAAGAGCGCAGCACCTTACGGGGGTCAGCGTCATGACGTCCCGCACGTCATTCATGATGTTTTGAGGCGAGATGAAAAAAAATCAGATTGTGTCACGACGTCATGATCGCTGAAACAACCGGATTTTTTTTCGAGTCACGTCATGCGTTCAGAAATGACGTGCGGGACATCATGACGCTAGGCCTACCCCCCCCCCGTATGGTGCTGCGCTCTTGGAGTGATAGAGTCTATTATAAATCAATTTATAATTTTAGTCAGGCCTAGCCTAGGCCTAGGCCTATATCATGCAACTCATGCATCAGACAACTGACACTGACTCAGTGACTGACGCCGAATCGGTTAATGTCGTCCTGGGTATAACAGAAATATACCCAGGTTCAATGTCGTCCTACAAAACTATACCCTGGGTATAGTTCGATCTACAAAAGTATACCGAGGATTGGATACGGCACCTGAAGACGAGATTGTTCTTGCGAATGCCACACGACCATGCACAAGCATGACAAGTCCAAAAACATCGCTCTAGCGCCCGACACGACGGGCACCATTTAAATATATCGTACCGACAGTCATCAAAGAATGTTTCGTGCCGTTCATCGTCACTCAAATCCGCAACAGTACTCGCAGCACGGCTGATGTAATGTCGATGCGGACGTAGATGAATGCACGACACCGAACAAACATATGACGCAGATCGGCTCTGTTCGTTTGCTCATTTCTTTGAAATTGTGAGATTAACTTGCGATAAGTTTGGACCATTGTGTTAAGACA
>NMRB01001155.1:170195-197986 GCA_002633025.1 Notospermus geniculatus | reverse complement strand
CTTCGCCTTGGACCGCAGACTTCGAGTTGAGAAATATATTTTACCTAGGATTGGATCCCTTATATATTTAGCCACGAACATCAGATACACGCTGATCCCCACGATCAGAAAGGTCGTCACCGCAACCGTCACCTTCGCCCGTGTTGTGGAACACAGACTGGCTGCCTTCATGGGGAATCTGACGGCGAACATACGATCGAGGGACATCTCGGCCAAGAACAAGCCCGACAACATGGCACTGGTGTACAATACGTATACATGGAACCTAAGAAACAAAGACCGAATCCAGAGGCGGATCCAGGAATTATCGACGGGCGTGGGGGGGGGGGATGAGGAGGTGGTCAGAAACATGACAAAGTCGGCCGTTGATGGTGACGCCAAGGGGGTCGTCCGCAGAAAAGGTTTTATGCGATTTCTAGCCAATTTGACGAAAACCGTTGGATACCGAGAGCAGCGGGTCAGGTGTAACAGTACAGAGTGTCCCCATGTAAAACGTGTCCGCTTCTACCATTCCATGACGGATTAAGGGACATGGAGATAGAAACGAATCGCCAAAGATTAGAATCAGAATGTACTTACGAAAATGTGACGCGTGTAAATGACATTACCACGTGGTATTGGGCGAATTTACCCATTTTTTGTGTACTATTACACATTTTTTCGTGTAAAATTTGCCCGTTACCACGTGGTAATGTACACGTGTCACATTTTCGTAAGAATAGGATCTTTTGTTCTTGGGACAGTTATTCTTAGGGACATTATTTGCTGTCACGCCTAACCTCTTGGATCCGCACCTAATGTTTTGTTGCACTGCATGGCAGAAGAAAAACGGGAAAGTTGGTAGACCGATATCAGGGAAACTGACTTACCTCATGGGGTACTCCGGTGACGTGATGACGTCACGGTCGACGAGAAGAATTAGGACGATGATCCAGGCCATCTCAAGGAGAAGCACCGTATCTGCCACGGCCATGGCGATCATGTAGATACACGGAGAGAGCTTCCTGTTGTGTTCTCTACTAGCCACCAGGATGGCCATGATATTGCCCGGCAGACCGAAACAGACGGGTAAAACCCAAAGGTACATTACTTTGTACAAACCCTCCGACGGGGAGGCGGGCTCGTCCTGGGACGCCGTGACGGCGACGCTTGTGTTGTTAAAAGAAGGCGGGGTAGTCATATTTGATATAAATGTAAGTCACTTTCTTCAAGGAACCCGGTATTGTCACTTTTTCTCGACAGCCGGCGCCACTGCGCCAATATCCAATCCAAGGGACCAACTACGTTGTCAGGGAATGGACCCGATTTACTGCGTACATTTTGTAATGAATTTTTTTGTAGTTCGTGTTGCTGCCGCTAGGTGGCTCCCTCTACGTCGGCAGCCAAATTACCCATGAATCAACGGCAATGAAGCAATGGAGTGAAAACGACGCAAATACTGCTGAACTGAAACGAAAGCAAACAAGAACTGCAAGCATAAATATGGAGGTTTAGAAATCAAACGATAAACGTAAACGGTAACGACAAAGTTATTATGGTTCCCGATCATGAAGATCGGGAACCATATTGTGGTTGGTCATGGTGTCTGTCTGTCTGTCTGTCTGTGTGTCTGTCTGTCTGTCTGTGTATCTGTGTGTGTGTCCGGTCTGTCACGCCTCCATATCTTATCTCCTTCAACAGCTACAGCTCTGGTAATTTCTTTACAAATAAGTTTCGAAATAGAGGTGTCATTTGGTGTTGTCAGTTTTCAGCTGAGATGGCCCGCAATCAATGACGTTTATCTATAATGCACAGGCCTGAAGTACACACCACGCACATGGTCATCGACGACCCGGGTGCGCAAATAGCAACCCAACTCCAAGCAAGTTTTCAGAATGGATCCGAAGTATCCATCCATAATCAACTCTGCAGTGACAAATAACTATAGAAAGGTAAACGTTGTATACAGTTGTAACCACTTTTACAGCTGATTACGTTGTTTTAGCGGCTGTTTGAAGTTAGAAACTCACCACAAATTTGACAAATCCACCATTGATAAATTGGCCTCGTTCTCGTTCGTCGTCTAGAAACAAATGTCACATGATCAAACAAAAATACGGAAGTAAACAAAGCCACGTGGACCATGCCGGCGTGAACGGGTCCTACGTCGTACGATATACAGAGCGTCTCAGGAAGACTGTTACCATTTTGATCCTGTCTAAGAATTAAACCCCCGGATTAAACCGTTGATTTCTTTCAAATCAGATTCCTGTCCTGATTAGAAAAAAGCTGGGAGATTTTTGTCAAATTAGAATGGTTTTGATATCGTTTTTGTAGAGTAGTCACAATCACAGTGTACAGTAGGCCTATGCCCATTTCGCCTTCAAAAAGTGTAGGCCTAGGCCTATATTTCGCCTTTTCCCGATTCGCCATCTCTCATTTCGCCTTCTCCTACTCCGCCTTATCTCATCTTGCCTTGTCTTTATTCACCTTACTCTTATTTTGCGAAAGAAAAGGCGAAATTGATATTTTGCGAAAGAAAAGGCGAAATTGATAATAGCAATGAGTAAAGGCAAAATAGGAAGATGGTGAAATGAGACAAAGGCGAATCAAGAAAAGGCAAGAAGAGAAAAGACAAAATGGTACAAAGGCGGAATGGGATAGGCGAATTATAAGAAGGCGAAGTAGGATGAGGCGAGATGAGATAAAGGCGAATTGGGAGTAGATATGCGAAGGCGAATTGAGATAAGGCGAAATTCAAGATGGCAAAATGAGAAAAGGCAAAATGAGAGAAGGCGAATTGAGATAAAGCGAAGTGGGCAGACACCGTTTTTGTGACTTTGCAGTTTTACGATTCAGTGGCTGCAAACACGGGGATTTGGGGATTAATTATGAGATTATTGACGATGTTCGAGGTTACTGACAATGTTTGGGGGACGAATAACACACTCGTTTTATGTCTTTATGGTGTTACAGTAAACCCGTGTGTTATTCGTCCCCCAAACATTGTCAGTGTAACCTCGAACATCCTCAATAATCTCATAATTAATCCCGAAATCCCCGTACTGCAAATAGACATTTTCACTGTGTCTAACTGCTGTAATGTTCTTTTCTGTTCTGAGAGAGCATTTAGGCTGCGTTTAGCTGACACGCGGAATGCGGTATAGGGACGCGGAAACCCTGGCGGAAAGATATGGTGTATGCGAAAATGCATTGCATTTTCCGCTTCCGCGTTCTGCAATCCGCATTCCGCATGTCAGCTAAACGCAGCTTTACGCGGTCTCCTTGATTCTTCTTGGCCTGATTATGCAATGTTCCTTTGTTTCTAATTTTTTCGACATCATAAAGAATCAGAAATTTACCAGGTGGATGTCTTTATCACGTCACCTGTAGCCATTTTGTCATCACAATTAATAGTAGGCCGGCCAAACCTCCAAAAAGTCTCCAGAAAAAAATCAGTCGGCATTCTCTGTTAATGGATGGCATCCCCCCAGAACTGTAAAACACTGGCTACTAAATAATATTAGAGTGGATGCCACGTTAAATTTTAATTTTTACGGAAGATACGGCCGATTGAATTTTTGCAACTGACTTTATCATTGGACCCGAGAACTGGGCTTTGTACAGGAGAATGGGAACCGATGTACAGCTAACTTTTGAACGTTTGGATTTACACCCCGTAAATGTATGCATGTTTTTAATTGTTTTCAGTAGTTTCGTAATAAGAAATAACGTTTTTCATGTAAATTAACACAAAATTGGTCAAAATACATTAAAACGCCATTTCCAATTACGTAACAAGTTAATAAGTACAAAAGGCATGCGTATTTGATTAAGAGGTACCATGTTTCTATCTGTTGGTAATACATTTATGGGGTGTAAATCCAACCGTTCAAAAGATAGCTGTACATCGGGTCCCATTGTCCTGTACAAACCTCAATGATAAAGCCAGTTGCAAAAGTTCAATGGCGGATAATGACCTTTGACCGGCAAATCCAGGGTGGCATCCACCCTTAAATTTTACCCCATCTTATAAGGGTATGATCTAGCATGGATGCCAGGCATTAACAGACGATGCCGACAAAAACTTCAAATTTCATGTTGGCCGGCCTACTATAACTTTATATCGGGCGGCCCCAAAAAACGAAAACCCTCTATAATATGGGGTTATTCAAAAAATATTATTGTTATGACTAAGTCATAACAATAATAGATAATGCTGTTCCAAATGTTTCAGGAATAATAGATATGCATATAACACAGAACCCTATTGATTCTTGGTGTCATCCGAATACAATGAAGTGTGAAATTTTGGTGAAATTTATTGTTCTATCGCATGTATCAATGCATGTAGCATGTAGCAACTGACTTGTGCTGCCCCCTGAGCTATTAAAGCAGACACTTCTGGTAGCTCGACTTGAAAGTGCCAGCCTGAAGAAGACCCCGGTTGCGGTCGAAAATTTGCGAAATTTCTGGAGGACGACTCACTTTTGACACAGCGCGGCCCTGAGCGACGCGGTTGTGTGCGGTGGTCAGGGGTGCTCATAGGGAAAATGACATCATTCAAATTGTGCCAGAAATGTCCTTGAACATGATGCCCGCGGGATTTCCCTTCCCACATGCGGCAGGCGATTCGGCGCAGAAAAATACTGCAGGAGCGATTCGGGGGCGGTGGTGGAAATCGCTCGTCGCGTCCAACCGCTTCTTACCGCATCGCGTCGCACCGCAAGTGTGAACAGAGTATAGGCTTTCCATTGGCGCGTTTCCGTGTTTTGAGCCTTTCCGCGCACGGAAACGCGCCAATGGAAAGCAGTCCTTACAATGGTAAGCAGGCCTAACAACGATCAGGCGCGAAAAATTTCGCATCGCACCGCGCCGCCAGTGTGAACAAGGCTTATTTTCGGCTTTGAAGGCACGTCCCTTCGGAATTTTCGCCACCAGCGGTTCCACCAAGATACACAGGTCAGAGTTTTGAACCCGAGGTGGCGAGATAGTCCTTAGGGCAAGCGAATAATTTTGCCTATTCCAACATCCATTTTGCTGATTTGTATGGATTCACGCTGGTGTTCCAATCCTGTTTTTAAGTGGTGGAACATACTAGCGCTTTGACAGGATGATCTGGAAAAGCGCTTGAAAATATCCTATTCTATGACGTCAGGCCGCAACTCTTCAAAACGGGCAAGCGAATAATTTTGGCTACTCCCACACTTGACACTAGATGGCGATATCTTCTATATCACCACTAGCGCCATTTTGGTTCCCGAAGCTACCGCTAGAGAGTGCTGTCAAATGGTAGCTTCGGTAACGGGCGCCATTTTGGCTGGCAGTATGCGCGCCGGCAGGATCCAAAATGGCGGCCTTCCACCTACGCTAGTGGTGAAATGAGGCACGATATTTCGCCGCTAGTGTCAAGTGTGGGCTACTCCAACATCCACTTTTGGGTATTTATATAGATTCACGCTGCTGCTCCAACCCTATTTTTAAATGGTGGAACATCTAGAGCACTTTGACAGGATGATCTGGAAAAGCGCTTGGAAATATCCTATTTATGACGTCAGGCCGCAACTCTTCAAAACTGTTTTGCGTCTTTCCTGTACTGTTTTCCACCCCCGATACAATACAGAAAAAAATTTATTGCAAAATTATACGTCCAGACGTTCATGAGAACCCACGCTTGGAGAACATAGCGCTGCTTCCAAAACAAACTCTCCATATCGTACATTGACCCGACCATCTAGAGCGCTTTGACAGGATGATCTGGAAAAGCGCTTGAAAATACATGTATCCTATTCTATGACGTCAAGCCGCAACTCTTCAAAACGTGTTTTGCGTCCTTTCTGTACTGTTTTCCACCCCCGATACAATACAGAAAAAATTTATTGCAAAATTTATACGTCCAGACGTATCGTACATTGACCCGAACAGCGCTTCAATGAAAGGATGATCTGGAAAAGCGCTTGAAAATATACTACGGTATATTCTATGACGCCAGGCCGCAACTCTTCAAAACGTGTTTTGCGTCCCTCCTGTACTGTTTTCCACCCCCGATACAATACAGAAAAAAATTTATTGCAAAATTATACGTCCAGACGTTCATGAGAACCCACGCTTGGAGAACGTACCGTTTCTTCCAAAATAAACTCCCCATATCGTACATTGACCCGACAGCTGGTATCTTCAAAATGAGGTGGTACAACCGGAACGGTAAAGTCAAGACGATGTAAGCCACACTGACCGCAATGAGCATGCGCGTGAGGTGTGTCGTGCTCTTCTCCATCCGGTCACGTGTTTTGATTTGCGCTCCCTGGTCCAGAGCTTTTCGTTCTCTTGAAGCGCTTCTAAGCGTTGCTATTATTGTAATGTTGCAGGCGAGAATGACGATGAAAGGGCCTAGTGTTCCAACCATTAACTGGAAGCTGTAGGTCAGGAGTTCGAGTTCGGGTTCATTTGGGACTATGATGATGACTGCATGAATGCCTAAACGGAAGGAATCGGTAGAGTTAGAAAATTATATAAGAACATCTTGCAAATAGAAAGCCTGACTTGTTTACCGTGGTGCGTTTATGCCCGACGTCAACGTCATATTGTTCATCAATTTTTTACCAGCCTGGTTCCCGTCACCCCCGCTGCGAGGTTGGATAGGGTCTCTCCGAGAATGCCACCCTGTGAGAGATGCGCAAGTGCGTGATGACTGGGAACGAGGCTGGGCTATTACATGACGTTGGTCATTTACATGTATATGTGTTAGCCTGGAATCAGATTTTCAAAAAAACTCATTTTGAAACCATGTGCAGCAGACTTTAAGAGTGGGTCTTCGCAACCCCCCCCCCCCCGAAACACCAACGCAAACGCCGATATTCGATGCCACGAAGAGAGCAACGAACAGAAGGACAGACGCCCGTTCGTATTGGCGTTTCGGGGGATTGGCGAAGCGTCGATCGTTGGCACACGGATTTTGTCCGATTCAGGAGCCATGTTCCCGAAGGCATCGTTAGGTTAACGATGTCGTTAAAACTGGGAAAATGCATAGCGTATTAACGACATCGTTAACCTTACGACGGCTTCGGGAACATGGGTCCAGATCCGTAAAGGCCTGTCCACACGATCATACATTTGTTCAAAACATAATCATACATTTGTATGATGATGTTCATGGACAGTTTGATTGTGTAGACTGTTTTCCCAACAAACGTGAACAACAACCAACCAACATGTATGATGATGTTCAAATTTTTAAGGCCCGTCTGTGAGACACGATCATACATTTGTTCAAAACATCGTCATACATTTGTATGATGATGTCCAAGCTTGTTTGTCGATTTCGGTCTTGTGACAATGCAGCTAAAATTTTGAACATCATCATACATTGTTCAAAGCAGCATAATAATCTTGTATGATGATGTTCAAGTTTGTTGCGGATTTCGATCTACAGTCCAACATTCATGGACATTGTATGATGAAGTATGATGAAGTATGATGGAGAAAGGATAATGTTGGATGCTGTTCAAGTTTGTTGGGAAAACCGTCCACACGATCATACATTTGTCCCTGAACATCATCACACATTTTTTGGGGATGTTTTGCGTTGGCAAGATGAAACATGCAGCTAAAAATTTGAACATCATCATACATGTTCAGGTTTGTTGGGAAAACAGTCCACACGATCATACATTTGTCCATGAACATCATCATACAAATTTAAACATCATCATACATGTTGGTTGCTGTTCAAGTTTGTTGGGAAAACAGCCTACACAATCAAATATCTGTCCATGAACATCATCATACAAATTTATGAGGATGTTTTGAACAAATGTATGATCGTGTAGACAGGCCTCGATCAAACTGACTTTTGCCTTGTCGTACCCGGAAAACTAGGGGCAACCGGATCCGTGCGCCAATGAATCACGCTTCGGCCAGCAGCTCACCAGGCGATGTCGCAAGCCATTATTGTTTGACAACCGGCGAACATCGCTGGCAAGAGGATTCCACGAATCGCTGTCCAGCGTCCAGATTTTGCTTGCGAGATCTCCTCGTGAGCTGCTGGCTTTTGGCTCACTCGGTGTAATAACCTTGCCGTCGTGTCGCAAAATCTTCGCCTTGGACCGCAGACTTCGAATTGAGAAATATATTTTACCTAGGATTGGATCCCTTATATATTTAGCCACGAACATCAGATACACGCTGATCCCCACGATCAGAAAGGTCGTCACCGCAACCGTCACCTTGGCCCTTGTCGTGGAACACAGACTGGCTGCCTTCATGGGGAATCTTACGGCGAACATACGATCGAGGGACATCTCGGCCAGGAACAGGCCCGACAACATGGCACTGGTGTACAATACGTACACATGGAACCTGAGAAATAAAGGCCGAATCTTCAGAGGCGGATCCAGGAAATTTGACGGGGAGGGGGGGGGTGAAATGGTGGTCACAAACATGAAAAAGTCGCCCGTTAGGTGGCGCCAAGGGGGTCGGGAGGGTTCGTCTCCAGAAAATGTTTATGCGATTTTTAGCCAATTTGACGAAAATCGTCGATGCCGAGAGCAGGGGGTCATGTGTAACAACAAAGAGCAACTTGCGCCTGGAGACAACTAGTCGCCACTGAGCTACTGGCGACTGTAGCTGGAACTGGTCAGTCGCCAGAAACGGTCGATGTTGGCACCCTTGCTACTCGCTGGAACTGAGATTTTGCCAGTTGCACATGTTCAACTTTCTAGCGACTAGTTGTACAGTTTCGTTCAGTTGCTGTGATGTATGCGGGCTTGCGACTGATCAGTGCCAGTTTTCTAAACGAAACCTAGTCTCGTCGAGTCTCAACGCCCCGGATGTTACCTGAGTTGCTGCCAGTCGCAAGTGCAATGTAAGCCTACGCGGTCAGAACACTATGACGACTGATTGGATCCTAAAGGTGCCCACAGGTCGACATTGCGTCTTGAAGCAACTCGACGGATCCGTCGCAGATAAAAAACCACCACGCGCAGGTCGACATTTCAGCGATTGAGAGGGACTCGGAGCAACTGGCAGTTATACCTCGAACAGGACGCTCGTGATGCATCCGGCAGTTGCTCGGAGACGCAAGCGCGCTCAGCTCGACAAAATCGGCAACTGATCGCTCGGAAACGCAAGCGCGCTCAGGTCGACAAAATCGGCAACTGATCAGTCACTCTGAGTTGCTCCCATCGCCGGAAAGCTAGTTGCCGCGAGTTGCTTCAAGACACAGTGTCGACCTGTGGGCACCTTACTGAACTGCTGAATTTGGGATGTGCGTGCAGCGCGCACATCACCACCCACTGATCAGATCAGTTGCTTCCAGTCGCAAGTGCGATGTACGCCTGGCTTACCGACTTATGGGAATGACTAAACTCCCTACGCAGTTGTGAACTGCGCCCCCTTCGGTTTAACTGCTCTCCACAACTGCTTAACTTCGTAAAATTCGCCGCGTTTGATCAACAGTTGGCGCTGAGAGAGTCGACCAATGAGAGCACCGAGCAACCGGTATTAACCAAGCTGGCCTGAGACACTTTTTCATTGGCCGAGCGGTTCGTAGCCATAGTAACACAAGAACATCCGTTGCCAACGGGCCAAAGAGAGTTCTGAAAGCAACGTGCTGATAGGCTGTAAAACTCGCGCAAGACCCTGACGCCATCTGTTGACCAAACGCAGCGACTTTCACGAAGTAAAGCAGTTGTGGATAGCAAGTAAACCGAAGGGGCACGACTCACAACTGCGTAGGGAGTTCAGGAAATGACTTACCTCATGGGGTACTCCGGTGACGTGATGACGCCACGGTCGACGAGAAGAATTAGGACGATGATCCAGGCCATCTCAAGGAGAAGCACCGTATCTGCCACGGCCATGGCGATCATGTAGATACACGGAGAGAGCTTCCTATTGTGTTCTCTACTGGCCACCAGGACGGCCATGATATTGCCCGGCAGACCGAAACAGACGGGTAAAACCCAAAGATACATTACTTTGTACAAACCCTCCGACGGGGAGACGGGATCGTCCTGGGAAGCCGTGACGGCGAGGCTTGTGTTGTTCAAAGGAGGTGGGGTAGTCATATTTGATAAGTCACTTGAATCAACGGCAATGAAGCAATGGAGTGAAAACGACGCAAGTTCTGCTGAACTGAAACGAAACGAACCTAGCCACGGAATTGACGAAAGCGGTTTCCTGGGTTTGTCAAATGCACGATGAAATCTACAGAGGTTCCTCCACCAGGGTCTCCATAAAGGTTACCTGAAAGGCATTTCATGATTTTTTTCTCTGAAAAGTAGTTCGAGTAAAAAACAGTTCAGTGGAAGTTGCACGAAGATTGGATCATTAATAACAGTGTTATACCAAATTAAAGATGCGTTTCTGCATGACAACCCAAACAACTTGTTGGCATCCATGGCTGTCCAGGCGGTGGGTTTATGAGGTCAACTGTGCTGCCCAGAAATCCAAATATTGTCCTCAGAATCCATATTAAGGAAATAACTGCAGTAGGACTGACTGAACAAGAAAAATACATCAAAACTACATGTACACTGAACTACACAAGTTAAATGAGTTATTCTAATGTTTTTTATATGTTAAAAAAAATGCAATGACATCAAATGTACTGTTCTCCGCTGCCTGACATGGTTGCCAGGGTGTGTAGTCATCCTTTTTAAATTCCCATAACTTGGAAATGGGTGATCCCATTTTCATGCGGTTTTCAGTTTCATGCTGCCTGATTAATGCTCTACAGCATTACGCAGAAAACCAGAAGTCGATAAAACCCTTTCAGGTAACCTTTAGGTCAAGTTGCCTTAGGATGGCTTATTATAACAGCTGGAACGGTACGGAACGAAATGTGGTCAACAGAATCAGTATAGGGAGTGTTCATTATTTGAGTTGCCGAATGCCATCACTGATGCCATAGGGAACTCTGGATCGCTGAAGGCTGTGTCCCTAAAATCACTTCGGTAGGTTGTGTCCTTGGGCCTGAGGCATACGGATACGAAGGATTTTCTGTTCGTCCGTCTTTTGGAAATCTTACCAGCGTTACATCTTGGAATGTGGAAAAGAGCGGACCAAGAGCCATATTTTGACGAATTATTCCACAATCCTCGTGTCCAACTTCATGAAGTTTGTCATCAATGCCTCATTCCTTGTGAACTACAGTACTGATTCGATATACCGCAGCTTTTGAACATATTCCTGCAATCATCAACAAAACATGCACGTGTGTAGGCTAGAGGATTTCAGCAGCAGACGCCTCGGTCGTAAACTCCCTACGCAGTTGTGTACCGCGCCCACTTCGGCTTACCCGCTCTCCACAACTGCTTAACTTCGTAAAATTCGCCGCGTTTGGTCAGACAGATGGCGCTGAGGGAGTCGACCAATGAGAGCACCGAGCAACCGCTAACCAAGCTGGCCTGAGACACTTTTTCATTGGCCGAGCGGTTCGTAGCCATGGTAGCACAAGAACATCAGTTGCCAACGGGCCAAAGAGTTCTGAAAGCAGCGTGCTGATAGGCTGTAAAACTCGCGCCAGGCCCTGACGCCATCTGTTGACCAAACGCGGCGACTTCCACGAAGTAAAGCAGTTGTGGAGAGCGAGTAAACCGAAGGGGGCGCGGTACACAACTGCGTAGGGAGTTTACCTCGGTCGTGGTAGAGTTACATGTATTTCCGATTAGAAACCCGGTGAGGGAGCAAATTAGACGGAGCGTCTCTCGTTGGGAGGAACCAGTCACCACGACGACAATCGGCGTAGATGTTGTTCATGTGAACGTTGTATTATATAACGAGATATAACGGGATCCGTGTAACAGCAACAGCATACGAAGCGACAGAAATAGCAACAACACAGCGGGAGCGCCAGTAATAGAATTTTCTAATTTTAATATTCAACCAAATTTCAGAATAACAACTTACTGCGACATTGGCAAACAGGGCCCGGTTGCACGAAACTCACGACAGCGCTATCTTGGTGTTAGCGCTAACTTGATGTTAAATGACGTAAAAGAACAATGGATTTTTACGTCATCTAACATGAAGATAGCGCTAACACCAAGATAGCGCTGTCGTGCGTTTCGTGCAACCGGGCCCAGAACGGCGCGCATTTGTACTCAACAGTGTTTATGATAAGATACTTTGCTCTCGGCGCTGTCTTGCTCTCCCACGGTCGATCCATCACTTCCAAGTGTACTTCCAATTGCTCTGGGGCCGGTTGCACAAAACTTATGATAGCGCTAACGTGGTGTTAGCGCTAACTTTATGTTAAATGACGTAAAAATCCATTGTCTTTTTACGTCACTCACAGGAGCCTGTACCTTAATACTCGTGGACACTGACGTATTATAGGCTAAGTGTGAATAGTCATTAGGCCTAGTGTCGAAAGTAAGGGTAAACGTTAGGGTTAGGCCCCCTATCATATATCTTTGAGATTATATTTAGGGATGCTGGGGCGAACGGAAAGGGGGCTCACCCATACTTTCGATACTAAATGACTGTTGAGACTTTCTACGAGTAGGCCCCTAATAAGGTACAGGCTCCTGTGCGTCACTTAACATAAAGTTAGCGCTAACACCAAGTTAGCGCTAACATGAGTTTTGTGCAACCCAGCCCTGCTCTGATGGCGTGGCGATCGCTATAATAATGCATGCTCCCTTTCTGTGCATTTCGCGGAATGATTCCGTCTATTCCGCACTTTAGAGTAAGCCTACTGGGTCGTAGGTTCAGTGTAGGGCGTAGTAATCGGCCATGCCCAGGTGTGATAGAATCTACCGTAATGCCCCCGTCTTTCTGATGTCCCCATGCATTGTTTGTCACAGCGCTTGAAAATATCCTATTCTATGACGTCAGGCCGCAACTCTTCAAAACTTGTTTTGCGTCTTTCCTGTACTGTTTTCCACCCCCGATACAATACAGGAAGAAATTTATTGCAAAATTATACGTCCAGACGGACATGAGAACCCCCGCTTGAACAACGTACCGCTTCTTCCAAAATAAATTCCCCATATCGTACATTGACCCGACGGCGGGTATCTTCAAGATAAGGGTGTACAACCGGAATGGTAAGGTCAAGACGATATAGGCCATACTGACCGCAATGAGCATGCGCGTGAGGTGTGCCGTGCTCTTCTCCATCCGGTCACGTGTTTTGATTTGCGCTCCCTGGTCCAGAGATTTTCGTTCTTTTGAAGCGCTTCTAAGTGTTGCTATTATTGTAATGTTGCAGGCGAGAATCACGATGAAAGGGCCTAGTGTTCCAACCACTAACTGGAAGCTGTAGGTCAGGAGTTCGAGTTCGGGTTCATTTGGGACTATGATGATGACTGCATGAATGCCTAAACAGGAGGAATCGGTAGAGTAAAAGATTACATAAGAACATTTCTCAGTGAGTATGCCTTATGCTCGGCAAAGGCGTTTACCAGCCTGGTTTCCGTCGCACGCGCTGCAAGATATCGCGATATTTGGATAGCCTCTATTAATCTATTAAGGACGAGCCGACATTGTGAATTTTCATAGTGCTTCAATCCAGGCCCCTAGAAAAGCAGTAAAGACACCCCCACTTGACTGTTGTTTGGGTCCAATGTGATCACAGTGTTTTATAGACATTATATTAAGTTCGAGGCCACTGGGGACGAGTGTAGTTTCCAGAGAGAATAAGGATTTCCTGGAAAACTGGTCGGTGAGATGCAGCAGACGAGAATCCCACCCTGTGAGCATGCGCAGCGGGCAACGATAGGGAGCCTTCGCAAAGCCCCCGAACCGCCAACGCCGATGTTCCATGTCACGAAGACAGCACCATACAGAAGGACAGGCGCCCTTTCGCATTGGCGGTTCAGGGGTTTTGCAACCGCGCCTTTAAATCTCGGAATCCACCATTGATTTTCAAGCTGATTTTGCGTTGCGACTTGCTTTGCAACTGGGTTGCGTTGCAACTGGGCACTCGATCGCCGAAGTGGACTCGCTAGACGTGATTTCCACCGATGGCGAAGGTGTGGTCAATTTCAGTCGGCGACCGGTATCAGTTCCTTGCGATCGTATGCAATCGCAGGTACATGTAGCAAGTTGCAAAGCAAGTCGCAACGCAGAAAATCAGCAGTGTCCTAGCTTAAAGGTCCGTTTCCACTATATATATCCACTATATAGCGGAATCCGCTATAGTGGAAACAGGCCTTTAAAGACTCGTTTCCACAGACGCGTTTCACGCTGCGTGATGCGTCAAATCTTTTGTTATTTTCCGCCGCTCTGCTTCCAAACAATGGGCGAAGCGTCAAAACGCTCACGCTACCGCTTCTGTGGAAACGGGCCTTAAGGCTAGGGATACACCGAATGCGATATCGCGTGCGAGAGGGCAACGCACGCGATTTATGCTTTGAAAGCCTTTGTTTGCGTGCAGTGCGGCGGAAAATAACAAAGCCTTTGCCGGGCGAATATGCGCATCGCGTTCGGTGTATTTCTAGCCTAAAGGCCTGTTTCCACTATAGCGGATTCCGCCGCGTCTTGCGGCGAGCGGAGCGGTTTTCACAGGCATTGGGATAATCAATAGGCCATTGTATTGTTACACCATCGAAGGATTATCCAAAGCCCTGTGAAAACCGCACCGCTCGCCGGAAACCGCCGCGGAATTCGCTATAGTGAAAACGGGCCTTATAGCCTTGACGTCGTATGGCAAAATCTTCGCCTTGGACCGCAGACTTCGAGTTGAGAAATATATTTCACCTAGGATTGGGTCCCTTATATATTTAGCCACGAATATCAGATACACGTTGATCCCCACGCTCAGAAAGGTCGTCACCGCAACCGTCACCTTGGCACGTGTGGTGGAACACAGACTGATTGCCTTCATGGGGAATCTGACGGCGAACATACGATCGAGGGACATCTCGGCCAGGAACAGGCCCGACAACATGGCACTGGTGTACATTACGTATACATGGAACCTAAGAAACGAAGGCCGAACACGATCTTCAGAGGCGGATACAGGAATTTTTACGGGTGGGGGTGGGCTGAGGATCATGGTGGTCACAAACATGACAAAGTTGGCCGTTGAAGGTGGCGCCAAGGTCAGGGGATGGTTCGTCCGCAGAAAATGTTAAAGGTGCTCTAGTTCGAATTGTAAACATTACGGTTTGTTTATTAACATGGTTGATTATAATAGTTATTTTTCCTCGGACAGGTGGCAGCACCGTGTATACCAAAACATTAATGTTATCTATTTTTATATCTATCTTGATAAATATTGGGGACATTGTTTCCTCTCACACCTACATCCTGGATCCGCACCAGGGCCGACCAAAGTCCGATGTAACTAAGTGGGCCGACCGCACAGAAAGTCCGATAGTGCTTTCGATGCCTATCGGCGGTTTAGTTAAGGCGGGGGGCTACCTATGCCGACTTTATTGACGCTCTTTGAAAACAAGCGTCCTAACATATTCATGACAAATGTAACTAATTGATTTCAACGAAATGTTTTAGCTACAACCTTTACATGCTTTATGCTCCCGTTCTGCGAAAGAATTGTTCATTTTGATAAATTACGATGGAGTTAATTAATTTATAACAAATTGTCAAAATTTGAGTTTTCAAACAATTTTGCAGACTTGATATGCCACACATCAGTTTCCCACATAGTCTGTAACATACAGGCCTGATGCCTGCAGGTCCTAACGATCCGTTTTTTACGAAAGTATTTTCCATTTAATTGGTATAAACTATTTAATGCCAAAAAAGGCTCGATTTACAGTTTTTGAAATATTTCATATTCCCGACCAACTATCCAAAAAAGGCGATCGTGTTGCACTAGAATGCACATATGGCAATAACACCCAAAAGAAATTTTTCAAATACATTATATGTGTCCAAAAAGGAGAAAACTTGTTTGGGAAATTTGAAAATTTCCATACCGCTCGCCAGTTACTTCTTTGTTATGTAGATTTGCACTATTCCCGCTCTTTGAGTAAACTCTGTTCGGCCATTTGTGACCAAAGCACCAGCGACAGAGCTGAACAATACCCGCAGTGGACACAAAAGATTTAGGGTCGGCACGTACACTGAAGATTGGTTTTCGAAAAGACTATATCAGGGTGATGGGATTTAATCTGAATGTGAATGATTGGTCGTTTGACCAGCGCACAAAGGAAAGTTCCGTGGATTGCCACTAGGGAATGAGCTCAGCTATAGGTAGCCCCTAACTGCCGATAGGCGCCGGTAGCACTATCGGACTTGCTGTGCGGTCGGCCCTGATCTTTCGTTGCACTGGCAGAAGAAACACGGGAAAGTTGGTTAACCGATTTCTGGAATGACTTACCTCATGGGGTACTCCGGTGAGATGACGCCACGGTCGATGAGAAGGATGAGGACGATGAGCCATCCCATCTCAAGGAGAAGCACCGTGTCCGCGAAGGCCATGCCGATCATGTAGATACACGGAGAGAGCTTCCTATTGTGTTCTCTACTGGCCACCAGGACGGCCATGATATTGCCCGGCAGACCGAAACAGACGGGTAAAACCAAAAGATACGTTAATTTGTACAAACCCTCCGACGGGGACGCGGAATCGTCCTGGGAAGACGTGACGGCGAGGCTTGTGTTGTTCAAAGAAGGTGGGCTAGTCATTTTTGATAAGTCACTTTCTTAAAAGCACCACGGTATTGCCACTTTCTGTCGACAGCCGGCGCCACCGTGCCCGTTCTCCAATACTGTAGTTAAGCCTTTCGCCCCAGTGTTGGAGAATGTATGATTACACTACAATGCACGTAGTAGCATGCGTAGTTTACCAAGTCGTCAATAGAGGTCTCCCTTAACGCGGGTAACGCAGGATTGGGAAGCAATACTGTGGTCCTTTAAATCATGAATCAACGGCAATGAAGCAATGGAGTGAAAATGACGCAAGTTCTGCTGAACTGAAACGAAACGAACAAGAACTGCAAGAAAGCATAAATACGGAGGTTAAGAAATCAAAGGATAAACGTAAACGTTAACGACAACGTTATTTTTTTACCTAAAATGCAATCTGGTGAATGTGTAGTATGAAAAATAACATTGTCATAAAGTTTAAAGGGAGGTTTAGAAATCAAACGATAAACGTAAACTTTACGAAATGTTATTTTTCGTACTACACATTCACCAGATTTTTATTGCATTTTCGGTACAAAAATAACGTTGTCGTTAACGTTTACGTTTATCGTTTGATAAACCATGCGCTGAGTGGCGACGTCTACCGGCAACCGCTACAAAAATTGCCGACCACGAAAATTGCCTGAACGAGCAACGAAAGTGGTGGCGTGTGTAGCTTAGTGACGGAACATCTCTCATTGGGAGGGCCCCGTCACAACGACCATCGTAGATGTTGATCATGTGAACTTTGTATTATATAAAGAGATATAACGGGATCCGTGTGACGACAACAGACGAAGCTACATGTACAGAAATAGCAATAAAACAGCGGTGAGCGCCAGTATTAGTACTTTCTATTTTAATATTCAACCAAATTTCAGAATAACAACTTATTGCGACATTGACAAACAGAATGGCGCGCATTTGTACTGAACAGTGATGATAAGAATATATACTTTGTACGCTGGTACCCGATCCTAACTATTTTACATTGAGCTTTGCATATGTTAGGACCGGGCGTGCCTACCGCCTTCGTGCCTCTGATTGGTCGTTCCTGGCGCAGGTGGTAAGTACGTCAACTATTATTATGTTGATAGATTTCCTATTTTTAACATGGAAAACCCCCGGCGTGATTGGTGAATTTACTGGGTCAAAGGTCGGTTACCTTCTATCTGCATTCTGGTACGTCAGACGTATTGAGAATTGAATAAATTTACATAATTTACATAAAATTTTCAAGTGACGTCACTGTCAGAATTCCTCCACAAATGGCGGCCAAGACTGGTCTTACCACACACTCCTTCGCAGAGGTCAGTGCTCCACTACGTTACGCTATACTGACTCTGCCAACATACGGCCGAACTATTTCCATATCCTCCTCTTGCAGAAGTGAAGAGGGCGTTTGTTTCCAGAGGCATTATTAGCGACCGCCATATTGTGGAGCGAAATGCATTCTGGGAACCAGTTTGGTCTTACCATTCAAAAGCGACACCATCGGTAGGACCAGGTACTAGTCTATATACTTTGCTGTCGGCGCTGTCTTGCTTTCCCACGGTCGATCCATCACTTCCAAGTGTAGTTCCAATTGCTCTGCTCTGATGGCGTGGCGATCGCTAAAATGAGCATACAGTAATGCATGCTCCCTTTCTGTGCATTTTGCGGAATGATTCTGTCTATTCCGCACTTTAGGGTAAGCCCTACTGGGTCGTAGGTTCAGTGTTGGGCGTAGGAATCGACCATGTCCATGCCGACATGACATGGACATTGCTGCACAGGAATCGACATGACCATGTCCCGGTGCCACTTTATAGTGCATTGAGTATATGACCGCTATTTTACACAGGCCACTGATGATAGTGTTCATATCCCTTGACGCAATTTTTATGTACTTTGTCCAGAAATTGTTTGTCCTGTCTTCACAGGCTATGTAGTTCTACATTCGGGTTTCAGCTCAGTCTTGTCTGGAGTTTCAGATTGTAAAGTTCCACTTGAAAAAGACCCCGGTTGGGGTCGAAAATTCGTGAATTCTGGAGATTGACTTCTTGTTCATTGTCCAGAAATTGCATATAAAACTTCACGTGTGCATTTCGTGATAGGAATGTCTCTTCTGACAATGTACCCATTAGAATATTATTGCTGCACAATCGCAGCTGTTTATACTTTTATGATGTGAAAAATTGTTCATAATGATGATCGTCTGCTGTCGACAAACTGGGACTGAAAAATGCGTACAGTCTATCCAGATATCAGGCGGTCCGGGTTTTGTCGAAAACTGGGGACTGAAACGCGAACAGTCTATCCAGATATCAGGCGGGCCCCAAAATCGGGGTTTTGTCGAAAACTGGGGACTGAAACGCGAACAGTCTATCCAGATATCAGGCGGGCCACAAAATCGGGGTTTTGTCGAAAAACTTGGGCCTGAAACGCATACAGTCTAGCCAGATATCAGGCGGGCGAAAAAATCGGGGGTTTGTCGAAAACGGGGGACTGAAACTGGTACAGTCTATCCAGATATCAGGCGGGCCCAAAAAATCGCGCACAATCTTTTCTTGTCAAAGTCACCGTTCTTGTTAGCTCTGACGTCACAACTCGCGCTTACTGGCGCCTGGCCCACGTGAGCAGCCTCTGAGCCGGTTACTTCGGAAAAAGATGGCGGCGAAGCTGATTCAGCCAATGGAGAAAGAGGAAATGCTTTGGCCCCATGACACTTTCCTCGAGCTAGTGCGAGACCGTTCGTTTACTTGGCCCTTCAAAGACGCCATGACACTTTACCCTAACCAGGCGCGACGTCGTTCGTTTACTCCGCTCACTGCGCATGCTCCACAATGCGCGATATCCGAGGTTCCCCAAGCGCGGTGCAAGTAATCGAACACGCGAATTGTATTGGTCCGCTAGAACTTTGCTGCCATCTTTTGGCGACGAGCGCGGCTGACTGCCCTGCGAAAACTACGTTTTGATGGAAAATCATTAGGGAGTTTGAGATCAGCGACTTATCACGGTTCCTTATACGTATACGGATCGAAATGTACACAAAATTTGTCCTCGTTGTACAGAATTCTACCGTATACGTATAAGGATCCGTGATAAGTCGCTGATCTCAAACTCCCTATCAATCCAATGGCGACCAACGCCGATTGTTTACCTTCCAGAACAGAAGGACGTGGATATTTACATTCTGCCTGGACTGTACATACCTGAGCATCAAGGGAGTCCGGGCTTTATGCAGCTAGAGTCATTACGATCCAGACACAATCGATCGATTTCGATCATAACAGAACAAAACTCGACTACATGTATTTGAAAAACGTCGGAGGTTTCTGTATCGGGGCGTATTTTAATGACGACGCAGCAAATATTCTTGTGAAAAATTAAGTGAGTAGAGGTTTTTCGTCAGGAGTCCTGGTTCAAACTGTTCTTGAGGATTACGCAAGGCCTTGAAGATTACGTTACTCTTTGCCCGTGTCGAAGTTGTCGTATGTCGCGAATCGTGAAACTGGAGTCAACGCGAATCGCCTCCACGTTGCTGACGAAAGCGTTACAACGTTCACTTGGCGGTCTGGGCCGACCGCACAGAAAGTCCGGTAAGTATGGGCTACCGGCGCCTATCGGCAGTAATACTTCTAACGCATTTTCACATTAACTAAACCGCCGATAGGTACCGAAAGCACTATTGAACTTTCTGTGCGGTCACCCCTGATGGCTATAGACCGGTCCCCTGTTCTCGAGCAGCTCCGTTAATACGAGTAGCGGAGCGCCTCGAGGACATGGGATCAGTCTATGATGGCTATAACTTCAGCCCTTGTTTAGCCGTCAGTACTTTACGACGAACCACACCCACGAAGGAAAACACCAGCCTTTTTAAGTAGGATACTGTTTAGGCCCTTTTACAAAAACCATCCTCAAGTGGAAGTCGCCGTAACTTAGTGAGACAACGCCGTCGACAACCAAAAGGATACTTCGCAACCGTCTTTTCCACTTATAATAATAAAGTCGTCTCCGAATTTCTCAAATTTTCGACCCCAACCGGGGTCTTCCTCAGGCAGTTTCTAGTTGAGATCCCAGAAGTGAATGAGCTAGATTCTGGGATCTCTACTAGAAAGTGCCTGAGGAAGACCCCGGTTGGGGTCGAAAATTTGAGAAATTCGGAGACGACTTTATGTTTACTATCATGTTGTGTGTCGTTTTTTGTGCTCCATGTTGGATATCTTTTCCGCTTTAGTGGAAAATTATCCCTTTCTTTTAGTCGTCATTCAATACTGCTACGGCGCAGTGACAATAAGGAAAATGAAACCTGTAAATCATCGTAAAGTTGATGTGGAATTTACTTGTGACTAAGCTGTTGACAAAAAGGATTTTTTCTCTTGTAGCATTCAGATATAAAGGATAATCATCCGTGCTTCTTTCACATTGACTGGAGTGGACCTACACGGTCACTCTGAAGAGCCACCATGCCGGTTATAGCCATTCATCACGGACACAGACAAGGATTTTACCTCTACGATCCACCTGTTGATGATGTGGACTTACGTTTTAGTTGGGAAGGTAACAACTATGTATTTTAGGGAACTATTCTACATTTTATGCCATTCTTTTAGAGAACTGTTTTCCATTGTATGACATTCTTTTAGGGAACTCATACAATGGAAAACAGTTCGCTAAAAGAATGGCATGTAGAATAGTTCCATTGTATGCCATTCTTTTAGAAAACCATTCTCCATTGTACATTGTATGTCTTTCTTTTAGGGAACTGTTTTCCGTTGTATGCCATTCTTTTAGGGAACTATTCTCCATTGTATTATTCTTTTAGGGAACTATTCTCCATTTATGCTGTTCTTTTAGAGAACTATTCTCTATCGTATGCCATTCTTTTAGGGAACTATTCTCCATTGTTTGTCGTTCTTTTAGGGAACTGTTTTCCGTTGTATGCCATTCCTTTAGAGAACTACTCCCCATTGTATGCTGTTCTTTTAGGGAACTATTCTCTACTGTTCTTTTCCGGAACTGTTTTCCATTGTATGCCATTCTTTTAGGGAATTATTCTCCATTGTATGCTGTTCTTTTAGGGAACTATTCTCCATTGTATGTCGTTCTTTTAGAGAACTGTTTTCCATTGTATGCCATTTTTTAAGGAACTACATGTAATCTGAACTATGCCGCTCTTTTTTGGGACTGTTTTCCATTGTGTGCTATTCTGTTAGGTAACTTTCAGCCTTTCTGTGCCATTCTGTTGGGAACGTGTCTTCCCACCTGTGGCCCAACTATACGGGCAATTTCAGGTGCACATGTTGACAACCAACGCCATGGAAACCGCCAGAGAAACTACATTATCTCCAACCACCTGCTGTCAATATTCCATACCCACGATCATGATAAATGTTCTGCCGATTAAATGAAAATCTGTATTTAAATCGACGAGCAGTCGATGAAAGGTACACAGTGGTGATCTAGGTTGAACAAACGTTTGTAATGTTTCCCAATAAATCGATATGCGCACTTAGTTGTTGCTGGAACGCCGGCTGCAACGTCCGAATAATTATATTGTTCTTATTATAGTGGAGCAGATCGGGCAGCAAATTTTTGGCTCACCTTGCATAGTCTTATAACAAGACAAAATGGGTATCATTTTGTTCGTTAGGATGTCTACTCTATGAATCTGGATGTTATACTCGTGAAATAATAGGGTAGCATGTCATTTTAACCCCTTTCTGACGTTATCATTGACTTTATCATTGGACCTACGAACTGAGCTTTGTACAGGAGAATGGGGACCCGATGTACAGCTAACTTTTGAACGGTTGGATTTACACCCCATAAATGTATTACCAACAGACACCTTTTGGTCATTTTGGAATCAGCTCTTGAAGCTTCACCTTCCTGATGTACCATTTAACTCAAATTCCCAGTATTTAAAGAATTAGACCATGGCCAAAAGGCAGTAACTTCACTCAACTTCACTACCCCAACCCAGTCAATCGAAAATATGTCCTATGGGAGTAAAAGTTACTGGTATGTTATTAAGAAGTTACTTGGTAACAGATATAGTCATTGTATTCCGTCATTAGTAAACATGAAGTCGTCTCCGAATTTCGCAAATTTTCGATGACCCCAACCGGGGTCTTCCTCAGGCACTTTCTAGTAGAGATCCCAGAAGTGAATAGATCCCATTCACTTCTGGGATCTCTACTAGAAAGTGCCTGAGGAAGACCCCGGTTGGGGTCATCGAAAATTTGCGAAATTCGGAGATAGAATGGAGTTACGAAACGAAATGTAGTCAAGATAATCTGTAGGGGGTGTTCGTTATTTCAGTTACCAATGCCGTTGGGAACTCTGGATCGCTGATAGGCTGTGTCCCAAAATTCTTTTCAGTAGGTTGTGTCCTTGAGCATAGGCATCTCTGATATAAACGAAACATTTGCTGTTCGTTCGTCTTTAATTTGTGATCTTACCAGTGTTACATCTTCCCACGTGCAGGTGAGCGGACCAAGAGCCACATAACGGGAACTATTCCACAGTCGCCGTTTCCATTGTCGTGAAGGTCATCGTAAAACCCGCCCTGCTAGTTCGCTGTCTATCGCAGCTTTCGGACATATTCCTGGAATCATCATCAACAAAACATGCACGTGTGCAGGCTAAATAGAGGATTTCAGCAGCAGACGTAGCGAGGTTTCGCAAATCTGACGAAACACGAAGTACGAAATACGAAATTCAACTTCATTTCCATGACGTAATGTAGTTCTGGAGATGGTTGGTATCACAAATGTCCCTGCCGCCAGTGCGTCTTTTGCATAACATGTAAGACCGAAAGAATTATGGTGCATCTTGAATTTTTAAATTTCTAGTTCGTAGCCACGAAGTGGAAACGAAAGATAAATTTCAAAGTTTAATATACACCGTAACTCTATCGGTCTAACGCCATACGCTAAAAGACGCTCTTGCAATAGGCGATATTTGTGGTACCAACTACATGGTACTTACGTCATGGAAATGAAGTCCAATTTCGTATTCGTACTTCGCGTTTCGTCAGATTTGCGAAACCTCACTATTTCCGATTACAAGCCCGGTGAGGGAGCGAAGAACATTTAGGGACGGAGCATCTCTCATTGGAGGGACCAGTCACCACAACGACCATCGTAGATGTTGATCATGTGAACTTTGTATTATATAGAGATATAACGGGATCCGTGTGACAGCAACAGCATACGAAGCGACAGAAATAGCAATAACACAGCGGGGAGCACCAGTAATAGTGTTTTCTATTTTAATATTCAACGAAATTTCAGAATAACAACTTATTGCGACATTGACAAACAGAATTGCGCGCAAATGTACTCAGTGTTTATGATATACTCTGCTGTCGGCGCTGTCTTGCTCACCCATGATGGTCGATCGATCACTTCGCGTATAGTTCCAACTGCTTTGTTCAGATGACGTGGCGATCGCCAAAATTAATGAATGCTCCCTTTCTGTGCATTTCGCGGAATGATTCCGTCTATTCCGCACTTTAGAGTAAGCCCTACTGGGTCGTACGAAAATGTAACACGTGTAAATGACATTACCACGTGGTAATGGGCGGATTTTACAAAAAAATGGGTAAAAGTACACAAAAAATGGGTAAAATTCGCCCATTACCACTTACGTGTATCCAGATACACGTGTCACATTTTCGGCAGTGATGGGGCGTAGTTATCGGTCATGTCCCGGTGCTATACCGGCCACTTTTTTTAGTGCATTGAGTAAATTGATCGCTATTTTATACAGGTCACTGATGATAGTGTTCATATCACTTGACGCAATTTTTATGGTTTACTTTTTCCAGAAATTGCATATAAAACTTCACGTGTGCATTTCGTGATAATATCTCTTCTGACAATGTACCCATTAGAATATTAATGTTGCACGATCGCAGCTGTTTACACTTTTATGATATGAAAAATTGTTCATAATGATGATCGTCTGCTGGAGTTGCGAACCACCCAGGGTTTTGTCGACAAACTGGGGACTGAAACGCGTAGGCGTACAATCTATCCAGGTATCAGGCGGGCCCCAAAAATTGGGGTTTGTCGAAAACTGGGGACTGAAACGCGTAGGCGTACAATCTATCCAGATATCAGGCGGGCCCCAGAAATTGGGGTTTGTCGAAAACTGGGGACTGAAACGCGTAGGCGTACAGATATCAGGCGGGCCCCAAAATCGGAGTTTTGTCGAAAACTGGGGACTGAAACGCGTACACTCTATCCAGATATCAGGCGGGCCCAAAAAATCGCGTACAATATTTTCTTGTCACAGTCACCGTATAATTTTTACAATTTTCCCACATTTATCATGATATTTTACACGTAGTCATATCACAAAGAATAATAGGAGCTGTCATTGATTCACCAACAGGAGTCATTTTACGGGCCAATTCAACGCCTAGTAGGCTCAATCATGGTAAATTCCCTACGCAGTTGCGTACCGCGCCGCGCCCCTACAGCTCTCCACAACTGCTTCACTCGGATATGTTCGCCGCGTTTGGTCCACAGACGGCGCTGAGGTTTCGCGCGATTTTTGTAGCCTATCAGCACGCTGCTTTCAGAAACTCTTCGGCCCGTTAGCAACGGGATGACGCCGGTCAAATGATCACCAAAATGTCCTTCCGTTGGATTAATAAACTATTCAACGCTTCCTTCTGGTGTTTTTTATGTCAATTTGAATTTATCCTTTATTTTTGCTCCTATCGTTTGATCGGTAATGGGAGCAGCCATCCTGTCTGTTTTGTTCTTGCTACCAGATGATCACATGATCCGCTCAGCCAATGAAAAAGTGTCTCAGGTCTTGCTTGGTTACGGGTTGCTCGGCGCTCTCATTGGTCTAGTCTCTCCGCGCCATCTGTTGACCAAACGCGGCGAACATCCAAGTGAAGCAGTTGTGGAGAGCGGCTAAACCGAAGGGGGCGCGGTACAAAACTGCCTAGGGAGTTTACAATCATAGTTGATTGAGCACCAATCAGGATAATTTTATATTGTATTGGTCCGCTAGAACTTTGCTGCCGTCTTTTGGCGATAGCGCGGCTGACGGCTCTGCGAAAACCACGTTTTGATGGAAAATCCTTAATCCAATGGCGACCAACGCAAGATTGTTTACCTTCCAGACCAGAAGGACGTGGATATTTACATTCTGCCTGGACTGTACATACCTGAGCATCAACAGAGTCCGGGCTTTATGCAGCTAGAGTCATTACGATCCAGACACAATCGATCGATTTCGATCATAACAGGACAAAACTCGACAATTTGAAAAACGTCGGCGGTCTCTGTATCTGGGCGTACTCTAATGACGACGCAGAAATACATTGTAAATTCTTGTGGAAAATTAAGCGAGTGGAGGTTTTCGTCAGGAGTCCTGGATCAAGTTGTTCTTGAGGATTACGTTACTCTTTCCCCGCTTCGAAGTTGTCTTCGCGAATCGTGAACCTCTAGTCAACGCGAATCGCCTCCACGTTGCTGACGAAAGCTTTACAACGTTCACTTGGCGGTCTGATGGCTATAGACTGGTCCTCTGTTCTCGAGCAGCTCCGTTAACAAAGCTAGGAATCCACCATTGATTTTCAAGCTGATTTTGCGTTGCGACTTGGCTGCGTTGCAACTGCTGGGCACTCGATCGCCGTAGTGGACTCGCTAGACGTGATTTCCACCAATGACGAAGATGTGGTCAATTTCAGTCGGCAATCGGTCGGCGACCGGTATCAGTTCCTTGCGATCGTATTCAATCGCAGGTAGCAGGTTGCAAAGCAAGTCGCAACGCAGAAAATCAGCAGTGGATTCCTAGCTTCGAGTAGCGGAGCGCCTCGAGGACATGGGATCAGTCTATGGCTATAACTTCATCCCTTGTTTAGCCGACGACTTACCGAGGAAGCACACCCGCGAAGGAAAACAGCAGTCCTTTAAGAAGGCTACTGAGACCTGAAGCCGTCGACCACCAGAAGGATACGCAACGTCTTTTCCGCTTTAGTGGAAAATTATCCCTCTTTTTAGTCATCATTCAATACTGCTACGGCGCAGTGACAATAAGGAAAATGAAACCTGTAAATCATCGTAAAGTCGATGTGGAATTTACTTGTGACTAAGCTGTTGACAAAAAGGATCTTTTCTCTTGTAGCATTCAGATATAAAGGATAATCATCCGTGCTTCTTTCACATTGACTGGAGTGGACCTACACGGTCACTCTGAAGAGACACCATGCCGGTTATAGCCATTCACCACGGACACAGACAAGGATTTTACCTCTACGATCCACCTGTTGATGATGTGGACTTACGTTTTAGTTGGGAAGGTATTATAAACAACTATGTATTTTAGGGAACTATTCTACATTTTATGCCATTCTTTTAGCGAACTGTTTTCCATTGTATGACATTCTTTTAGGGAACTCATACAATGGAAAACAGTTCGCTAAAAGAATGGCATAAAATGTAGAATAGTTCCATTGTATGCCATTCTTTTAGAAAACCATTCTGCATTGTACATTTTATGCTGTTCTTTTAGGGAACTACATGTATTCTCTATCTGCTCTTTTCGGGAACTGCAGTTTTCCATTGTATGCCATTCTTTTAGGGAACTAGTCTCCACTGTGTGCCACTCTTTTAGGCAACTGTTTTCCATTGTATGCCATTCTTTTAGGGAATTATTCTCCATTGTATGCTGTTCTTTTAGGGAACTATTCTCCATTGTATGTCGTTCTTTTAGAGAACTGTTTCCATTGTATGCCATTTTTTGAGGAACTACGTGTAATCTGAACTATGCCGCTCTTTTTTGGGACTGTTTTCCATTGTGTGCTATTCTGTTAGGTAACTTTCAGCCTTTCTGTGCCATACTGTTGGCAACGTGTCTTCCCACCTGTGGCCCAACTAAACGGGCAATTTCAGATGCACATGTTGACAACCAACGCCATGGAAACCGCCAGAGAAATTACATTATCTCCAACCACCTGCTGTCAATATTCCATACCCACGATCATGATAAATGTTCTGCCGATTAAATGAAAATCTGTATTTAAATCGACAAGCAGTCGATGAAAGGTACACAGTGGTGATCTAGGTTGAGCAAACGTTTGTAATGTTTCCCAATAAATCGATATGCGCACTTAGTTGTTGCTGGGACGCAGGTTGCAACATCCGAATAATGAGGCAAAAAGGCTTGTTTTCACTAGACAGGTGTAATGTTTTTCACTG